>OZ023275.1:21704337-21741791 GCA_964007475.1 Hybos culiciformis | reverse complement strand
TGTTCATTTAAAATATTAATAAAAAATTTAATACGTATAAAAATATTGAATTGAGAATCTTTTATAAACAGGACGAGTTATTTTGTTTATCAACAATTTAAATTTTTTTAATCTCATAGATACCAATTAATAATCATAACAGTTTATAATTTTTCATTAGCTATATATGAAACTAATTTTAGATAAGATATCAGTTTGATAGAAACAATATAGACATCAAGTTGAAGAGAAATAATAATTATGTTCAAATATCAAATTAAATTATTTTTTTTTCTATTAATGAAAAAAATTATTTTATGGAAATTGTGCAGAAATTTTTGAACAATTCTGTACTTATAAAAATCCAGTATATTTGTGCCGAGATTTTGAATTTCCTAAAATACCAATAATTATCAATTTGTCGTTTCCGGTGATATGATAAGCAATAATAATCAAGTAGAATTAAAATTTGGCCAAATGTATTCCATACCAATAAATTTATTTGATGCATTTCCAAATATAAAAAAAATTAGAATAGCGAATTGTGATTTAAAAAAATTAAAAGAAAAAAACCTAAAAACTGATAAATTAAATAATATTGTAGAAATAAAGGGGTGTTACCCGAATCGCCGAAAGACATTTCGCAAAAAGACATTTTGCCTAATTCCATTTGTCAAAAAAAACACTTCGCAAAAGAACCATTTCGCAAAACGCATAGTTAACAAACGTTCGCTTTAGCCTAATGAGACAGTTAACAACTTTCCAGTTAGCATAAGGACATTTCGCAACTGCTACTTTTGGCAAAATATACATTTCGCAACTACGCTTTTTGGCGTAATTCACATTTCGCGCGCGCGCGCGAAATGTGAATTACGCCAAAAAGGGTAGTTGCGAAATGTATATTTAGCATGCACTAAAATATGTTGTATTATCATAAATGCATATTATTAAATTAAACAATTCCAATTATATGCATTTTAATTTTAAGAAATTTTATTGAATTTTTAATATCTTTTTTTTTAATATAGTTAATACAAATCCAGTTTGTAAATATAAGAAATAATATTAAAAAATGAATACTTAATATATATTTTTTTTAATATTCAATACGTACATAACCAGTATGTACATATTAGAAAATTAATATTTTTATTTAAAAAAGTTATTTTAATTTTAAATTCTCGGCAATCAAAAATAATAGTTTGAGTTCCCTATAATCGTCTTTTCTTTTCAAAAAATTTTCAATTTTTTTATCTTTTAAGTAATATTTTGTTTTTTTTTACTGCTGGTGGCCCACCCATTTCAAATTATTTTATTTTAGCCGTTACATACAATATTTCTTTTCGGATTTGATCCATGAGCCTATAAAATCCTACATGCTTTTTTTTTTACAGTTAAAAAAAACCTTTAATATTCTATTCATCATATTTGTGCAATATAAAAAAATTTGTTAAACTATACTTTTGCGAAGTGTCTCAATTAATATAATGTTGTGAATTGGTATTTTGAGAAATATCTTTTTGCGAAGTGTCGCATTAGGCGAAATGGAATTTTGTTAAAGAGTTTTTTTTGCGAAATGGAGATTTGCGAAACATACAAATTTGATAAGTGGCTTTCGGCCAAATAGACTTTTGCAATATCGAATTTGCAAAGAGGCCCGCTCCCGAAATAAAGATAATTTATAATTTATTGCAAATTATTGGGAAGAGTTTTTTTAAATTATTAGAAAATGTTAAAATTATAGATTTATCGTTTAATCAACTAAAAATTGTAAAAAAAAAATATTTTCACGGAATTAAGAAGTTTGGAAACAATGAACTTATCATTTAATAAAATTGAATATTTAAAAGCAAGTTCATTTCCCTCAAATTTAAGAAATTTGTATTTATTATCAAATAAAATAAATTACTTGAGTCCGGGAACATTTAAAAATAACATAAATCTGGAATATATTTGATTCGAAAAAACGAAATTGAAACTTTTCATAAAAGCGTTTTCTTACCATTAAAAAACTTAAATTAACAAGAAATCGAATTAAATTTATTCAATTTGATTTTTTCCCAGATAATTTATTAGTATTACATTTAGAATTTGATCAAATTAAATTATTCGAAACTCAAAGCTCAACTAAATTAAAACAATTAAAGGAATTACATATGGCAAATCAATGTAATCACAATGAATTTAATATGAATTTGGATAATTTTTTTTGTGGATCGTGCACAACATTAAATTTAGCATCTACAAATATCAAGAATTTGACGACTAAATCATTTTTAAACTTAAAAAATCTAGTATCTTTAATTTTGTCTGAAAATAATTTAAATGAATTTGATTTAACAATTATAAAACCGCTAAATACAATTGTTTTGTTAGATTTAAGTAAAAATAATTTGAAATCATTGAATTATGCAGAATTTTTCAGTTTTGAACAGTTACCAGGGAAAATTTTAATAAACGGAAATGAATGGAATTCTAAATATCTTACTAGCATGTTAAAGTTTTTTGGAGATATGGGAATCAATTATGTTGAAGACTAAAATGTTTTTTATTTATTACATGCTGTGCTCTAGGATTTCATTGTTGAGGACAAAATCTGTTTGGAAGATCTAAAATTTTTTATTATTTGGTAAATTGTTAATTGTTTTTGAAAAAAATCAATAAATTCAAAAAACAATACAAAAAGAACATCAATTAAATTTTATTTTTTTCGGCCATAGCAAACTATTATTTGCTTATATGACTTTAAAATTTATCAAAATATTATTAAATTGAATGCTTTTTCTTATTTAAAATTATTTAGATATCATTAATTTCACTAGGTTTTCATATTTATCAATCCTACAGTATTAACGATTGCATTATTTTTTTAATTGCATGAAAAAAACATTTTCAACATTTTTTTTTTTTTTGAGGACACAATTCTTATTAACTCGTAAAGTAATTTGTCTGTATATTTCTTTACTATTTTCGACACTCTCGTAGACCCACTTTTCGTCATCACAGCAAGGTGAAATTTGGCACACAGGTTCATGTCGCGTGACAATTGAATCTATCAAAATTTGAACCGGAAATTTCCATGGAAAACCCGGAAAATTGGGAAAAATCATTTGAAAATTTGGTACAAATTTGATTAGTGATAAATCCGTTTCAGGAAAAATGCAAAATTTTCCGAAAAATTTTTCGTTAAAAAAGTTTTCTAAATTATGCAGGATTAAGTTCATTATCAACTGGCATCATTACTTTTTCTCCGACAATGGTGAAAACTTGCAGAAAAAATCGAAGAAAATTCATGTAAAACGCTTTTCCGGAGTTTTTCCGACCAAGGAAGCGTTTGAGGGTTTTGCAACCTGAGAAGAAGTTGTAGAGAAAAGTGAGTTGTATAAAGTTGCTTTTGTGGAAAACTCGATGGAAAATCCGGAAAAGTGGGAAAATCATCGTAAAAATTTTCATCGATATGATTAGTGATAAATCTTCAACAATCATGAAAACTTGCATGAAAAATCGATGAAAATTTGTAATAACAATTTAGTTAACGTGAAAAAGGCAGAAAATAAAAAATAAGTAAAAAACGAGTTTTCAAAACAACTGAGGCCAGATCGCATGAAAAAGTAAAATATAACTTTTTCTTCCCACACAGAGGTGGACTCAGATTTATTGATTATGTTAATCATTTAATTTATCTTTTAATTTTAAATTTCAGCAGAATATGAAGAATTTTATAAGGTTAAGTGGTATTTAAAAATTTAAAATATATTAATTTAAAATTATAAATAAAATAAAAATGCTTTTTGTGTTTAACAACTTTATATCGACAATTCAAATTAATTGAATAAATAGGTACAATGCAATGTTCCGTCGCCCGTCGGCAATAAATATTTCAAAGATCAGAGTTTTAGTGTCAAAAAATCTGATATCACTGAAGAAATTAAAGACATTTTGTTAATATAATCAAATATTTATGTATGAAATCCGGAGAAAATTCCAAATATTCACGTGACTTATTTTATACAAAAACTACAAAAAAAAAAATGAATAAATAAACTTTTTTATCTTCGACTTTGATAGCTCAAGTAGATTTACGTTAAAAAAGGTTAATCTGAAAACTTAAACAAAAATGTATAGGTATTCGTAGAAAAAAAAAAGTGAAAAACTTTTTACACTTTTTTTAATAAATTTTTCAATGTCCACAGTATTGGCCATTTTTTACTTCTTGGAACAGTTATTAAGTATCACTAATGAACAGAGTTGGTACAAATATTTGTTTATTCATAACCATTAAGTATGAAAATATTTCAAAAAAATTTATTGCTTTATTTTAATATTAGAAATATCAATCATATTGAGCCTTTTTCTCTTCAAAACATAAATTAAATACGAAAAAAGCAAATCCTAGAAACCTTCAATCTAGTGTAAATGTCTTCTAGAAAATACTTTCTAAATGTTAAAAGTTAAGTTGACTTATTTGCTGAAGAAAAACTGTGACTTTTCTTGGTTTGTGAAAAATATAAAGGAATAAAGTAAATAGAAATTAATATATGCGAATTATATAATCAGTAACTAATTCAAATAATTTTACCATCATTATGTATATGAACATATTTTACAACAACATCTCAATCAAGAAAACTGCAAATAATGTATTTTTTTAGTCTAGAACGAAAATTGATTGAATTAAAATGAGGGATGATGATGCTTGGGCTATAATGAAATAATTGTTTTCTGTAAAATTGATAAAATATGCAATGCAACGATTTGTATATAATTCAAAATTTATTTATCACAGTCAATTTGCAAAATCGTTAAAACATAAATATATATACAAACTACATTGGAAATAAAACTCGATAGTTGAACCAGTAGCTATAAAAGTATAGCAGACAGATTATAATAAACCTCATCTATTACAGAAATCCTAAGTAAATCTAATGATTTAGTTCTTTATATTGCATAGATTCAATTAGGAAATTAAACATTTTACGCCCTTACGAGTTCTGATTTCAAAAATGTTATTTGAGAGTACATAGAATTGAGTGGAAACGAATGAACGAACGGAAAGTTGTTGGCATTATTTTTTTAATTTCAAAACTTTTATAACGAAAATATCAGGGACTAAATTTTATTCTCTGCCGGAATCTATGGTCATATTATTCGATATATAATTTATTAGAATATTTTTCATGGAAGTGGTAACCGAACCTATTGTAATAAAAGAATTTATTTTTTTAAAAAGTTATTTATTAAAAAAGATTGATTCTTATTCAAGAACTGCTGATTTTAATTCCAAATTTTGTACCTGTTACATAAATTTTTAGGTTAGGTATATTATAATTATTTATACAATTCATATTATTCATAATTAACAATTAATATTTAAATCTATTCATATTAAATTCAATAACTTCTAAGGCGAGAAGTATGCATATTCAATAAAATTAATTTGTTTCATATTAATTTAGTTTTCTTTTAGATTTCTTATAGATTTAGAGAACATATTACTAGACTTTCCCCCTTAAAAAAAATATTTTTTTTTATTTAAAAATACTTTAAATATACAAATATTTAGGTAACTCTTAAATTCATTTTTCTATTAATATCTTGCTAAAAGATTTTTATGAACAGTTTTATAGTATTTTCAGTTCGTAATTCTTTTATAATAGCGTTTGATTTATCTATTTTTACAATAATAAAAACTCTTAAAATAACTTTATCATTAACATTAAATTCAAATAGATTTGAAGCTAAGATTCTTCTTAATTGGCATTTCTGATTATTTAGTGTTTCATGAGCTCTTTTATGCGCTATTTCAAGTTAATATTTACATTCACATTATGATTTTGTTAGTTAAATGGTTTGTGATATCTTATTATTGGATTGCGTAGAACTAATTCAGTTTCTTGCGAAATAATTGGTAATGCATATTTATAATGAGTGTTAATTTAATCTGTAATACTTTAAAATACTCCATCTTTTCTTCTAACAATACCATTCGGATCAATTAATATCAGATGATTGGGACATTTTCCTTCCAGAGTTGTTAATACATATTGTCCAAGTTTACCGTGAGATTCTCGAACCAAAATCGTTTTTCAACAAGCTCTCTGCGATTGGTCGGCTTGTAACTGAATGGAACCATCTGTGTATTAAGAGCTGTGAGTGCTGTGCTTCTGCAGATAAAGTTGGTGGTAGAATATCAAAAACATCATCATTAGAAATTATAGAATACTGATGATTATTGTTGTTATTTTTATTATTATTATTATTATTATTATTATTATTACGTTGAAGAAAATTGTTATTATTACTACTATCAATACATAAATTTAAATCTATATGGTTTTTATTAGCTGATTCTGGTGGTAGACTATTTAAATCAATTAAGTTACTTGACAAACGTTCACGTGGTTTTCTAATATTTATTTGTGTTAAAATTTTATTCGGTAAATCACTTCGAGTTAATAAATCTGATTGTAGTTTTCCAGGCAAATCGTTATAATAATCTTTTTCAATATTAACATTATCACAATGGTGTGTTCTGCTAATTGAATTAAATCGTAGCTTAAAAGCTTTTCCAATAGTTAAAATCAAATGTTGAGTTAGAACACCACCGCATTCAAGAACATAACATGCCCTCCAGCCTTCATGATTTTTAGCCACATATACTAAAAAATCTAAGCTGTCCGAATCTCCACCAGATGCAAAAGAGATTTTTGACATATTTGCAATCACATCATTACATTCAGACACCAAATTTAATATTTTGCTCGCTACATTTATAATAACATTGACTCCACTGTTTACCATGCAGGATTATTTTTTGTCAATTTTCCTTTTCCTTATTGGTTTTAAGCCCGCTGCGTCACACACGATTAATACATACTCTTGCTACTTGTGATCTCATTTAAAAGTGTAAAGTTTTCATTGAGGTTTTTACTTTAAGCAAGGCATCCAATATATCGAACATAAAAAGTTGAACCTTCGTTCAAAATTACTTAGTCATGGTGTGAGCATCCTCCGGTTGCACTGGCACTGGTGTCCATTAAACTTCCATTAATACGTGACAAATAATTATGAGTTTCTATGTATGTAAAAAGTGTAATTAAAATTTCATAGTCAATTTAACAATTTTTTTTTTTTCGCCAAAAAAATATTTTTTATATTTAATTCCCAAGGTAAAATAAAATGAGAAGTACACCTTTAATTTTCTAGTAATATTTTCAAGTTTACAGTAAAGTTAAATTTATGTTAAAATTATTTTTTCTTATAAACAATAAAATATTATAATAATTTCCTTAATTTTTTAAAAATAAAATAATATCTATCACGGTCGCCTTTCACGTCTGTCCTGTCACTATGTAATAATATTTTCTAGTATTTATTAAAAATAAAAGCTCTTATTTAAGAACTGCTGATCTTAAAATCCGCAATTCTAAATTTTGTTATATAAATTCTGTTATATAAATTCATAGCTCAGATATATAAAAATATTTTATACAATTATCATATCATTATCTTTATTAATAATTATAATAATTAACAATTAATACTTAATTCAAATTTTTTTACCTGTTATATAAATTCATAACAAAGGTATATAAGAATTATTTATACAATTAATATCATTATTCATAACCATAATTATAATAATTAACTATTGAATACTTAAATCTATTCATATTAAATTCAATAACTTCTAAAGCGAGAAGTATGCATATTCAATAAAATTACTTTAAACACCGATTTCAGTCAGGCTCTCCATATTTTATGCAAATTAAGAAGTAGATTTACATTTTTTATATACATTAGTAGATAGTTTATTAGTAACCAAATAACACAGTAAGTTTTATTAGAGAAAATTTATGAGGAACAGAGTTCAGGAAAAATTATTATGACAATAAGAAAACTTTTGTTTTAGAGAAAAATACAAGAATAGGAGAAATAAAAATAAATTCAGGTGTAATTGTAATAATTAGAACCAAAATAATAAGTTTTATCAAAATCAAAGTTTAAAGAAAATATTAAGATAATAGAGTTTTTGAAAATTTTAATAAAATAAAAATAATAAAGAAGAAAAATTCGAAAACAATTGAGACAAAATAATAATTCATGAAATTTAGGATTAAATTATAAAATTAAAGAAACTTACGACAAAAAATAAATAATTCTTCGGGTAATTTTAGACAAAATAATGCGGGACAACATAGATCAGGAAACGCTAGATATAATCCGGGCCAACATTGCCGCGAACAGAATTATAATAGGCAAAGATCGATAGAACCTAATCAAAATAATGTAGGAAACGGCAATAATTCGGATCAGAATCCAGAATCAGGAAATTTCTTTGTAAATCCGGGCCAACATTGCCACGAACAGGAGGGCAGGGAACAAAGATTGCGGGGACATAGAAATTATTCTGAAGAAATCAATAATTTAGATTTTTTTATAAATTAACCTCGGATGAATTGAAATAAATATTGAAAATAAAAAATTTAGAGCATTAACAGGTTCAACGTTAAATATTACAGATGATTTAATAAATTTTTTTAAAGAAATTAAAATAGAACCTATTAACATTACAACGATAAGTCTCCAAAAATAAATAAAGTGTGAGGTGCATACACCTGCGAATTATATCAACCACATCAAACAACATAAACTTCTTATATTTTTAAGTATACATTCTTTAAGTAATTTTGTTATTATAAAAAAAAATGACATTGAAAATGCCACAGCTTTCGCAAAACTAGGTATATTACATAATAGCGTTCTAAAAAAACAAGATTTAGAGTTTATTATCAGTACAATTTTAAAATACTATTCTATTAAGGAACATTTTTTTAAAACTGAAATTTCTGAAGATTATTATAAAATCATTAACGTTGAATATTACATCTCAAATAAAAATAAAATCGTCTTCCTAATTCATTTCCCAATATTTCACCCAAAAACATATTCCTATTACCACTTATACCCTATCCCGACAAAAAATAATACAATAATAATTCCCTCAAAACCTTACCTAATATTAGAAAAAAATACTTACATATACCAAGACACAATCTGTAAACAAATACAAAACATTTACTACTGTACTACAAACACACCAATTAATAATCGAAACACATCCGAATGTTTACAAGAAGTTCTTCAGTTAAATAAAGATTCATCAGATTGTGAACAAGTCAAAGTAAAAATAATGCAAAATATTATAACACCAATAAACTCAGAATACTACATTGTCATACTAATAGAGGATACCAAAATTCATATAAATTGTAACAAAACAGATTTCATTACAATTAAAAGAGTATTCCTGTTACAATTACCAAATAATTGCAGTTTTGAAACAAATAATGGTTTTTACATTAGCATTGAAAATAGTTTAATTGGACAACCGTTATTATTACCAGATATCAAAATTCCTTCAAGCAATAATAGAAAAATATCTGAGGTTTCAATCACTGATATAAAATTAGAAAATATTAAAAATTTACATGAACAACAAAAATTGATAAATTTAATAACAACAGAACATACACAAGAAAAAACATTTTGGGTAACAAACAGCACTTATTTTTTAATAACATTTATTATCATTCTAGTTATTATAATTTATCTAACAATAAAATTAAGAAAGAATCAATCAAAAACAACATTACCACCAATTCGATTAGCACATAATGAACCATTAGTAGTGGATTATTAATCAATACCAATAGTTAATTTTTAATATGGAGGAATTATATCAACCACATCAAACAACATAAACTTCTTATATTTTTAAGTATACATTCTTTAAGTTGTTGTTTAAAAAACTTTCTAAATATTTTAAGTAATCATTTTATTTCAAGTTCAACTTTCTAAATTAGATAGATATATTTTCAGGTACAAATTCTTTGTACACTGGTTTCATTTCAAGTTCAACTTTCTAATTTAAATAGATATATTTTCAAGTACAAATTCTTTGTACACTAATCATGTTTACTAAATAAATTAATGTATAAAAGAATTAAATGTTTAGTTAGTAAGTCAGTATTAAATCAATATTCAAGTAATAAATAATGTTTTTTTAAATAAATTAAACTAATTGTTTTATTTAATTTGCGTCTTAAGAATTTAATATTCCAGTGCAAAATCCTGATAGGAATTATATCAACCACATCATCACAACATATAATTTTATTATATTCTTTGTTTTAAGTAAGCATGTTAAATTTTCTAAATTTTCAAGTACAAATTCTTTGTGTACTAGTTTCAAATAATCATGTTTATTTCATATTAAAATATCTTCTAATTATTTTAAGTTAAACTGTCTAAAATTTCAAGTACAAATTCTTTGTATACAAGTTTCAAATAATCAAGTTTATGTCATTGTTCTACTCTTTTGGTACACTATACTCATTTAGATATTATACTTATCCTTATCTTGTACATTATTTTGAATTCTTTGGAATTCTTAAATATTTTTGTTCAAATATGTTTGCAATAAAAATTGCTCTTCAAATTTAATTTATAACAAAATATGTTTATCTAAACATATTTTGTTGCCTTTATCAATGTGACCACCTAACACGTTAAGAAATGCACACATGACATATGTGCTCACAAATACTTTCTTATTACTCTCTAAATTCTAAATACTTACCATAAAACCACCTACGCTAATTACCATGAACACTTTCACTAATAATCAATACTTACCATAAAAATCGATTATAAATATTGTTCAAATTTATGTAAAATCATTCATTGTAATTTTGACTTTAAATAAAATCAGTAATATAATTAAAACATAAAATTCTTTCATTACATGGCGATCCTGCCAAATTAGAGTAAAAGTATTATTAAAATTTTTTTTTTGAGTGCAGTAAAAGTAATAATAAAAATCAATAATAAATCTTTTAAAAAAAAAAAAAAATACCTTTTCTTTTGGTAATTAAAACATTAAAAATAATGTTCAGATAAAATCCTTTTAATAATTTTGTTTTATAATATAAAAGTGCACTTTAAAAATAAAAAATATATACATTTATAAAATAAAAGTGATAAAGATATGGATAAACTAGACGTTGACGACCGTTTATAAAAACTAGATCCCCCAGTGGTCAATTCAATCACAGAAAACCCCCAAGTCGGTCCGAAACCCAGTTTTAGTATTGGCAAAGAAAATAAAAAGATTATTTGCTTTGACCAATATCGTAAGCGAAATTTTGAAATTCGTCCCCCATCACCGAAAAATATAATTACTAAGAAAAAAGGCGGCGGAAGGCAAAAGAAAATTAATAAAGAAATAGCGAATCTATTTCGATTCGAGAAATTCCAAAAATATCCAATTAAGATTAGACGAACAGATCAAAAAACTTAGAATGCAAAAATTAAAAAAAAAAAAAAATGTATATCAAAAAATGTATACAATAGGAAGATCATTAATTAATTAATTAGTCTTAAATTGAGATTCAAGAAATAAATAATGTTTTTATATAATTAAAAATAATTTCTTTTAATATAATTGGCGCAATCGGTGGGATAGGTTACAAGAATGAATCGATGATAACTTGTACTATATCAATAGTTAAAACCTAATCCTTAAAAAAAAAATAAAAAAAAATAATTAATAAAATAAATAAATATAAAAAAAATAATTAATAAAATAAATAAATATAAAAAAAATATAAATAAATATAAAAAAAATAATAATAATAAATAAAACAATCCATCGTGGATATAAAAAAAATTTAGAAATAAAAACCCTTTCTGGATAAAATTACAAATATATAAAACAAAATAAATAAAAATAAATCTATAATATACCTATAAAAATATTTTTCTTTACCTCAAGGATAGAAAAATAAATAAAATAAAAAAAAATTAAAAAAACGTAATATAATTTAAAAATATTTTTGGATGAAGAAGAAACTGTAGATTTTTATTTCTTTCAAAAATATAAAATAAAAGGAACAAGAAGTGAAAAAGAGTTTAGGAAAAAATAATAATAGAAAAAATTGAAAATAAAAATCAATTAAAAAAAAACCATCACGATTTACGATTGTAAAAATTTAAAAATAATAAAGAAAAACTAAAAATGGGAATAATCGCAATAATATTGTGAGTATAATTACTAATATATGTCATTTCCTTATAAAGACGAAATTCATTTAAATTAAATAATAACAGAAATATCAGATTTACATATTATACAATTTCTTTTAAACATTACAATTTGTAATTATGACTAATTCTGTCTGGTATCAATAATTTTTTTTGTTTTGTGTGAAATTGTTGTTGGACTGGCATTTCTTCAAATCATATAAAAAGAAATGCATTTTAAATAATAATTTCAGAACAACATTAAAAATTTATTATTGATCATCGAAACTTCTCACAAAAGTAGGCAGCTGTAGAATTTAAATTAGTTTATATATATATAAATATATATCATTGTCATGATATAATAAGAAAATTTATATAATTATGTTTAAAAACAAAACATAATAATTGTAATAGAAAAAAAAAAATTTTTTATATCTCAAAAATAAATAGAAGTCATAGTCATTTAGGTTTAATTTTTTTTTAGACTTGGTCGGGGTTTTTTAAAATATCTTTCTGAATTTTACTTCCTTCCAAGCATGACATACTAAAATTTTGTTATGGATACTCTGGTGTTCACTGTCGCGTACCCACTCAACGACGAGCTTAGCCCCGGCCTGTGAACAGGATGTCTTAGACAGTGGACTCGGCACCAGATATATTTTAGCTGGTGAAGTTATTTTATTAATCTTTACCGTAGCAAATTTCACTTGGCATAAATTTTTATGTTAAGATCGTGGTGGTTCTTTTTCAACTAAATTTTGTAGTTCTATTTACACAACCCTTGTTTTGATTCATAACAAATGGATGGCACCAAACGTGGTGCCAGAAATTTGTTATCCCATTCAAATCAACTTTCAATTCGTTACATAACAAATGGCGCCCAACGTGGTGCCGGAAATTTGTTATCGTCAATTAATCCTCTCCGAATAAATCCGTAACAAATGGCGCCCAACGTGGTAAGACTATGAGTCCTACCCTAACAAAGAAGTAGCAAGACTTTCGAGTCTCTCTTTGAAAACTTGCAAGGTGAAGACCTTACACAAAGATTTTTTTTAAAACAAAGTTTTCTATTATTAAACTTAATATAAGCTATTTCAATTTTACTTTTTCCAAAGTTTTGGTATATGAAAGTAAGCTATAAGGTCTAATTATAAAATTTACAAATATGTATATAAACAAAAATTCTCGTTAGGAACAAGAAAATTAAGAAATATAAAGCATGTCAGATAAAATCTTATATATAGCGCAAGAAATAAGTGAATACGAATATGAATACAACAGAAATCAGATTCCCTTTTCAGACCTAGACTCATATAAAGAACTAGAAGAGTTAAGAAGATTCAGAGAAAAATGGGCCTACAGAGATAGAACAAGGAGCAACATGATTCTCGAAAAGAAGTTTCCCTCCGAGGAGTCGAAAGAACACATTATAAATAGATGGGCTAGGAATAGAGGGAATTAAAATGCACCATAAGCCTGGATACGACAACAAAGAAGCAAATCCACCCTCACCATCAAGTAAATAAAAAACCAGCGATACCGAAATATTAAGATTACCCGCACAGCAGAATCAACCAAGGAATTTTTTTTTGTGTGAAATTGTTGTTGGACTGGCATTTATTCAAATCATATAAAAAGAAATGCATTTCCAATAGCAATTTCATACTGATTTGAAAGCTAAAAGGTAAAAGAAATGGAGAAAACTCCGTCTTTGCTTCGGTTGTTCAGTTTTGGAAGGATTTACAACATCCACGAAGACAGAACAACTGAGGATAACTTTTTCTTGTTTTCTTTAGGTACTGCAGTTGTGCGTCCAAAGCCAAGTAGATTTATTTTACTGGTAAATGTTACCGTGAAGTTTGAATAGCGTTTTATAACTGAACAAATTCTTTTCACATTTTTTAATATTTTTCAAAAAAAAAAAAAAAAGAAAAAAAAAATTACTTATGAATTTTTTTTATGACCTTAAATCCTTTAAAGACCCCTAATAAACTAAAATTAGTTTTTTTTCCCAAATGTTTAAAATTTCTTTACCTTAATTAAGTGCTTTATCTTTTATATTATGTTAAGTACAGTATCTTTTATATTATATTAAGTACAGTAACGTTTATATTATATTAAGTACAGTATCATTTTATGTTTTTGTAATAAATAAAAAGAAAAAAAAACATGCATAATATGCCTAACATATTTTGGAAAAAAAAAAAGGAAAAAAAAAAAAAAAAAAAAAAGAAAGGATCAAATTTTAATTGTTTTTTGATAATATTAAAACCATTAGAAATCATTACTAATTCCAATTCTGGGTTTTTCTTTGTTTTGTGTGAAGTTGTTGTTGGACTGTTTTTTTTAAAAAAACATATAAAAAGAAATGCATTTCCAATAGCAATTTCATACTGATTGAAAAACTGAAAGGTAAAAGAAATAGAGAAAACTCATTCTTTGCTTCGGTTGTTCAGTTTTGGCAGGATGTACAACATCAGCCAAGACAGAACAACTGAGGATAACTCTTCCTTGTTTTCTTTAGGTACTGCAGTTGTGCGTCCGAGACCAAGTAAATTTATTTTACTGGCCAAGGACAACAACTGTAGTGGATTGTTATTAGAGCGGAGCAATTTAATGCTAGCTCTAATAACAACCAAAATCCCAATCTTAGTGGAGGATTCTTGGGTCTATCCAAGAATCCGAAGCTAAGATATACCGATTACCACATGGATGCTCCTACGGGAGGATCCATACTACGTTGTGGTTTTATGACTGGCTCACCTGCCACTGGCGTGGAGGCAAGATCACTGAGCAATCATGATTTTGTATCCATTGACAGTGACAGAGGAGCACAGTCATAAGTGGACGGACGTTATTGATCGTTCCTTATCTCAACCAAACCGTGCGGTACCCGGTTGAGATAAGCTTCGAGTAAAACTGATCAATAATGCTCCATCCGGTCGGTCAGGAGATGTCACTAGGCATCTGCTGCAATCCAAAAATTTATATGTCCATATAAATATAGCTTGGCTTACCTCAATAGCCATAGATAGGAATTAGTTTTTTTTTTGATAATAATGATTAGGCTTGCCAGATAAAAAAAAAAAAAAAAAAAAGATTAAAAAAATTTAAGTCTGCTGTAGATTGTATGTAAACAAAACACCGAACATAAAAGTGCACACAGACAGGTTGAATATTGATTCAACTTTCAAGTTGAAGGAAACAAACTGTAACAACACTGCATATAAGTAAATCTTAAGTTTGCCTACTCAAGTTGATGAATAAATATTCAACGCATCTAAAAGCACCTTAACTTAAATAATTAACAATAAGAAAGAAAAGAATAACAGAGAACAATTAAATAAAACAAGCAATGCAATTCTGTAATTCTTACTGGAAAGAACATGTTGATTTAAAAAAAAGTCAACAATCAGAAGCAAAATTGTGGATAATTAAAGTTTTAAATTTTTCAACAAAACAATTTTTTTGAGTATTTTATCTCGAATTTGAGCATTTTTAATTTTCTTTTGGGAAATTTAACAAACTTCATTTGGCAACCCTGCGAATATTCCATATAACATACAATGAAATTTTTTATATTAATAGCGAATGTACAGAAATTTTAGCATCCGACATAACAAATTTTTATTCTTTTCTGGTTAAAACTTGAACAAAGCTAAGTAGGCGCAATAAAATACACTGAAGCTGTTCAATTTAAATTGGTGTGAAGCTAATGATGTGACACATGCAGAAATTGCGATTCTACAAACTTTGCGAGAAAAGCTAATATCTTAAGTTTAAAAACCAAAATTAAACGAACAAAGATTCATAATTTTTTTTAAAATAAAAATAAATTTCATTTTATAACTAATATGACTTTAAAAAAATATGCAAAACAAACATTTATGAATAAAAACGTAGTACAGTGCTTCCCAAAGAAGTACATCTGGTAATCCTAGGCTAGTAGAGGGAAATCAAGCTATATCTCTGCAACTAAAAAAAAAAAATATTTTCACTTCTTCAAAACTTAAAGAATTGGTTTTAATAAAATTTTTTTTTATATATTTTTATTTTTCTTTAAAAATTTTGATACTGATTGAAAAACTGAAAGATTTGAAAACAAGAAGACACGGAAGACAGTTCAAAATTTGATCATCAAAGCATCTAGCAAAAAAAAAAAATATGCAGACCTAACAGAAAAAATTTTAAAATTGCTTTTTATATATATATATATATATATATATATATATATATATATACTCATCTTTATCATATAAGATATTTATGTTTAAATATAAAGATAAATAATTATAATTGTAAGAAAAATTCTTTATATGTCAAAAATAATTAGATTAGTTTTTATAAATTTTCACAATCGTAGGGTACTTTTAAATTTCTAAAAATTATTTTTTTATAAATAAATACTATGTAATTTTAAAGAAAAAAAAAATTATGTTTCATTAAATCTTTCTCATAGGTCCTAGCGGAAAAAAGAAATGCTGATGTAAGGTCCAGCAATAGGTGGCCATAGCCACGAGCTGAAGAATGACGTCATAGTCATTTAGGTTAAATTTTTTTTTTAGACTTGGTCGGGGTTTCTTGAAATATCTTTCTTGTTCTATCTCAATTTTACCTTCTTCCAAACATGACATCCTAAAATTTTGTTATGGACACTCTGGTGTTCACTGTCGCGTACCCACCCAACGACGAGCTTAGACCCGGCCTGTGAACAGGATGTCTTAGACAGTGGACTCGGCACCAGATATATTTTAGCTGGTAAATTTATTTTATTAATCTTTGCTATAGCAAATTTCACTTGGCATAAACTTCTATGTTAAGATCTCGGTGGTTTTTTTTTTAAATATTGTAATTCTATTTACAACCCTAATTTCGTTACCTAACAAATGGATGGTACCCAATACCAGAAATTTGTTATCTGATCCAATTAACTCTCCTAATAGTTTTGTAACAAATGGCACAACATGGTGTCACAAATTTGTTATCTACAATTCAATTATTTCTCCTAATAAATCCGTAACAAATGGCGCCCAACGTGGTGCCACAAATTTGTTATCTACAATTCAAATAAATTCTCCTAATAAATCCGTAACATAAAGGACAACAACTGCAGTGGATTGTTATTAAAGCGGAGCAATTTAATGCTAGCTCTAATAACAACCAAAATCTCAATCTTAGTGGAGGATTCTTGGGCCTATCCAAGAATACCGATTACCACATGGATGCTCCTACGGAAGGATCCATACTACGTTGTGGTTTTATGACTGGCTCACCTGCCACTGGCGTGGAGACAAAATCACTGAGCAATCATGATTTTGTGTCCATTGACAGTGACAGAGGAGCACAGTCATAAGTGGACGGACTTTATTGATTGTTCCTTATCTCAATCAAACCGTGCGGTTTATTCAAATCAGGTGCAATTTTTGTTGTTGAAATCCTGAGTTGATGTTCCAAGTTTATATTTATTACCTTTTCTTGCAAAACAAATAAATCATTGCCAGCTAATAAACATTTTTTTTAAAAAAATTAAAGCAAAACAAAAGTTCTTTTCGTACAAAAAAAGAACCACATATCACGTAAATGAAAACATTGATGTGAGCCGCAGATAAAAAACATGAGCCGCAGGTTGCACATCGCCGATCTACATACTTAAAATTTAAAGATTGTAAGTACAGCCTCGAAATCACATACCAAAGATGGACAAAAATTATTGAAATTTATTTGGTGAAAAGATCTTTTGAATTTTGTTAGGGTTAATTATACTATGATTTGTGGAAAATGAAGTACATTTGTTTTTTTTTGTTTTTTTGTCCAAAATGTGGTACAGTGCTTTCCAAAAAAGTACATCTGGCAATCCTAGGCTAGTAGAAGTAAGTTAAGCTATATCTCTGCAACTAAATAAATATTTTCACTTCTTCAAAACTTAAAGAATTGGTTTTAATATAATTTTTTTTTATATATATTTTTATTTTTTTTTATAATTTTTGATACTGATTTGAAAACTAAAAGATGACATACTGATTCTGAAAACAAAAAGATCACCGGCACGGAAGACAGTTCAGAAATTGATCATCCAAGCATCTAACAATAGTATGCAGACCTAAACAGAAAAATTTAAATTTATTTATATATATATAATAAATATACATCTTTATCATATAATATAGTTATGCTTAACAAATAATTGTAATTGTAAGCAAAGAAATTTTTTTTTTATAATTAATGTCAAAAATAAATAGATTAGTTTTTTTATATTTTCATTATCGTAGGGTATTTTTAAATTTTTGAAATTCAAACTTTTATAAATAAAAAAATTATGTAATTTGATAATAAAACATTACGTTTCATTAAATCTTCCTCATAGGTCCTAGCGGAAAAAAGAAATGCTGATGTAAGGTCCAGCAATAGGTGGCCATAGTCACAAGCTGAAGAATGATGTCGTAGTCATTTAGGTTTAAATTTTTTTTAGACTTGGTCGGGGTTTCTTGAAATATCTTTTTTTTTCTATCTCAATTTTACCTTCTTCCAAACATGACATCCTAAAATTTTGTTATGGACACTCTGGTGTTCACTATCGCGTACCCACCCAACGACGAGCTTAGACCCGGCCTGTGAACAGGACTTAGACAGTGGACTCGGCACCAGATATATTTTAGCTGGTAAAGATATTTTATTAATCCTTACCATAGCAAATTTTACTTGGCATAAATTTCTATGTTAAGATCTCGGTGGTTCTTTTTTTGAACTAAATACTGTAATTCTATTTACACAACCCTAATTTCGTTACATAACAAATGGATGGTACCCAACGTGGTGCCACAAATTTGTTATCTAATTCCAATAAATTCTCCTAATAGTTCTGTAACAATTAAGACCATTAGGAATTATCACGAATTTTGTCTAGTATCAATAAATTTCTTAAATTTCTTTAAATCATGTTAAAAAGAAAGCATTTTCAGTAATAATTTCATACTACTTTTGTTTTTCAAAGAAATAAAAAATAGTAAAGAAATGCAGAACAACTCTTTCTATGCTTTAATTGTCATAGATTTAGACTAGGGATTGCAAAAAAAGCAAGAAAAACCAATACCGGTATTTCGGTATTGAACTTTACTGATACCGGGATCCCGGTTTTAATACCGGTATTCCAAAAAATAATATTTCTCAAAATAAAAAATACCTATAATAATTATTATAAAAATGAAACAAAAATTATTTAATTAATAAAAAACATGCCACTAATTTAAAAAAAATACTTTCACACTAAATCAGCAGAATAGTTAAAATATTTAAGTAAATACAAATGCAACTACACACAACAAACTATTAAGAGCCCTCAGTGCGGAAAATGGGTCTTGGTTTTGCTTTGATTCTAGAGTTAATACAATCTCGATTGATGTGATTTTTTTTATATGTTAGAGAGTATATAACTGGCTCCAGGGTAGGCGAGGCGAATTTTTTGAGTTTTTTGGCCCAAATGAGCCTTTAAAATACTTGAACATATTTGCTTGGATTCTGAAGTAAAGCAAAAAGATAATAAAAAATCTCAAACGCAGAAATAAAGCAGAAATACCACTCTCCAGGCCTGGTGACGTGAAATTTTGAATTTCTTTAATTTTCTAAACAATTTTTAATTAATTTCATTTATTTCTAACAAATTTTTAATTTTTTTGATAAATTACAGTTTCTGCACACAAATAAAATTCAAATATAGTTTTGTGATTTTCTGGTAGAGGTGTTTTTCGTACAATTTTTGTCGCATTTTTCACTGCCGTTTATTTTCTGTAAAATAAAACAAAAAAAACTGCAAAAATAGAAAACAGAATTTCACGTCGAGGGCTCTTAAAACTTTTATTTTTTTAGTAACCACACTTGTTTGTAATTATAAAAAACAATCTACTAAAAATATCAAAAAATATTGAATATTTAAATACCGAAATACCGGTTTTGACAAATATAATACCGGTATTGATTTTCATTGGTTTTTTTCCGAAATACCGGGATCCCGGTATCCCGGGATCCCGGTATTGCGATCCCTAATTTAGACATCTTTGCAACCTTAAATTTTCATTTCTTAATAATCAAATAACTAATAAATTGGATTTAATTATAATTTGTTTCTTTTTAAATTTTTTCTTATGATACTAGTTTTGTTTTTCAAACAAAAAAAAGATCCATATTGAAGATACTACTTTTGTTTTTCAAACAAATAAAAAAGATCCATATTAAAGAGATACTACTTTTGTTTTTCAAAGAAAAAAAAAGATACATATTGAAGACCCAACCTAATGTTATCAGCTACACGGAAGAGCAACATTAGAAGAGATCACGAATCTGTCACCAAAACCACCTCACAAAAGTAGGAAGCCTTGAACAGGAAATCTTTTAATTGTTTATAATATAAATATATCATTATCATCATGTTAATAAAAAAAAATGTATATATATATAGGAATCATAAAATTATCAATATCTAAGGATATCATTTATAAAAAAAAAAAATTACAATAGATATGTTTAATAATTTAATTAAATACAAAATATAAAATTCTAATTAACAAAAAGAAAAAATTTTATATACTTCATGTCAAACATTCATAGATTAGTTTTTTTTATATTTTTTCATTATCGTAGGGTATTTCTTGGTTTTTTTATTCTATCTTTTTCTAAAATAAATATTATGTAAATTAAATGTAAACATTATGTTTGATTTGTAAATCTTCCATAGGCCCCGTCCCCCTAATAACGCTTTATAGCAGTACCATCTACGTATCTATGAGACAAACAACACGAACAGAACATGAGACAAACAACACGAACAGAACATTCAAACTTAACTTATATTCAAAACAGGCATTAGAAGTATTCCTTGCCGGTTTGAGAAACCCTAACGGAATAATGCTCCGTCCTAGACAACTCAACATATTATTAAAAGCAATAAATTTCATAAGAAAAGAAGAGAACATAAGTTATCACAAAACTCTTGAATTAATTTCTCAAATCAAAAAAGATCCTACCGCAAATATTACCCACCAACAAACCTTTGGTAGGCCTCAAACTAATGTTTGGAAATCAAACCCTCATGTTTAGTTTGAAAAACCAACACCAATGAGCACAACAACTAAACAATCAACCAATGTTCAAGGAAATCGGAATCAACCCTCTAATAACCAGTGGTTCGCAGAAGAACTTTTGAATATTGAAAATTCAGAGGAGCCCGAAGAAACTCCAAATTATTATGATGAAAACTGTTATAATAATTATGAATTTGAAAGAGAAGAAGTTTAAAAAGAAGGTTCTACAACTTCGAACCTGAAAGAATTAGGATAGTAGAATTTAATCGTATTAACGAAGAAAGGAATTTGCCTTTCATTTGTATCCTAACCTTAAATTGTTAATTGATAATCAATACTAAAAATGAATGAGAATTCTTGCTAGGAGTACTCTTGATAATTAAATTCTATTTTACAAATTGTAACACACATCTAAATAACATTGAAAATTCAATTGAATTTGCCAAATTGGGAATAACACATAATAGTGTAATAAAGAGATGTGATTTAGAATCAATTATTAATACATTATTGACGAATTATGATGTTAAGGAGTATTTTTTCGGCTCCGATACTGCAAATTTACATAACTATTCCAATATACTTAGTATCGAATATACAAAAAATCTTTTTCTTAATTCCCATACGGAAACATATTCCACAAAAGAAATATGTAAAAAATTTAATGTGTATTATCGTACCGACAATCATTAAATGAACGAATGGGAATCCTCCAATTGTATTTCTGACATTCTTCAATTAAATAAAAATTCAACGCAGTGTGAATAAACAAAAATTAAAATTATACATAACATCATAGAACCAATAAGTGCAGAATATAAAACTGCCATCTTAGTAAATGATACGAAAATTGAAGTTAATTGCAGTAAAATTTATTTCACGATCTTAAAAAGTGTTTTTCTGAATCACTTACCTAAAGGATGCAGTTTCAGAACTATCGATGGAATTTATATCAATAATGAAAACATACTAAATGGCCAACCACTATTGCTGCACGACATCAAAATCGAACCACAATCCACAATCATATCAAAAATCATAATATCGAATATATCACTGGATAAGTAAAAAAAAATAAACAATGAGCAACAGTTAATCAATACCATCACAACTAAGAATATCCAAAGAAAAACATTTTGGGCAACAAATAGTGTAAATTACTTAATAACTTTTCTTATCATTCTGGCTATCATAATATATTGATTATATTTTGTTTAAAATATGATGTTAAATTTTATTATAATTTTTGTATTCAAATGTCATCTTTAGACTAACTCTTAATACTAATATTTTCTCCTTTTATATATAAATTTTTTGTTAATTAATTTAAAATTATACTTGATTCTACCTGAATAAAGTGCAACTAGCCTTGTGATTAGGGTAAAAAGTAATTAAGAAATTATTAATATATAATTACATCACTATTACTAGTAAGTAATTAAATCTAAATTAATTATGAAATGTAGATGATTATAAACTTGAAACTAATATGTGATTATGTGTCGCATATAATTCACGCGTAAACTATATTACCTGACGTAATAAAAAAGCTTAAAAAAATAAAATATTAAATCGATTATGTGCATGCAGCGGAAGATTTATGTTTACTATGAAAAAACAGATTTCTTAGAATTGGATGCTATTCAAAGTCTCCAATGTGAGAAAAGGTTTAAGCAAAAAGCATATCTAGCATTAGAAAATGCACACGAGGCAAGCTAGAAAACGCTTAAATATATTAAATCTATATAAAGGTAAACGATTTAATCAATTAGAATTAGATACGAGTGGGCTTAGATACGAGTGGACGGTTTCACACTAGCAGTGCTTTCGTCGCTCGTGACGTGATTAAATAAAATGTTTAAATAGTCATTTGGAAATATTTTTCAAACAATATTCTATCTACAGACACAACATGTAAGTTTGCGGTACATAAAAGAATTTTCCAAAGAAAATTTTAGAAGCAAAAGGAATTTGTTTTTGGTTAAAAAAATAATGTTTTTAGATACAAAATCACAACATTATTCGCGTTCGCAACGTGACATCATTTTACCACAATATTTTTCAAATGCATCAACCAACATGCTGATAGATTAAGATGAGATGTTTATTTACCACAATATGTTAATGCAAACCAATCGCATAAAATTATTATATTTTTTTTAAGATAATATTATAACTTTTAATGTTTTACACAAAATCTTTCTTTATTCTTTTCGCATTTAGGATTAGATTATAATACACTAAAAAAAAAGTATCTTCGCTATCAAATCAAAAATTATACTTGCTTTGCTACACATTATTAGTTTCCTTAATCGATTGTTTTAGTAAGTACCTTAAACGTCCTTTTTATTAATGGCAAACTTATTTTAATTTTTTTAACCACAAAAAATTTGCACCAAAAAAATATTTGAAATCTTATTCCTAATAGCTTAATTATTGCATATTTTCATATTTAGTCAAAAGTTATAGAAGCTATAATTTTACAGCGAATCTGCCGTAGTGAAATTATTTATTTATTTAAATTTGTTATATTTTTCTATCTTTTCTATTTTCGCAATATAAGTTATAAGTATATGTTTTACAAAGTATACATAATATGCGCATTATACACATATATTATGCTTATTATATATATTCGTACAACGTTTTATGATTAAATCATTGTTAATGACTAGAAAATAAACAAATTTTATAATAAAACTTGATGTTAAACAAAATTCATGAATATAATATACTTTTCCGAACATATACAGATGTTATAAATGTTTAGGGTGTACTGTGGCACATGTTTTTAAAATAAAATTATGCACACATATGTTTTATGTTTAATAATTATGTGCCTCAATAATATGAGCAATATTTTTATTTTCTTATTTATTATTTTCTCAAGTTATATATTTTGAAATTTAACCCTTAACAACTTTATTTTATAAAAAATATATAAGAGATACACATTATTTGTTATTTTTCTTTTCCTTGTTTTTTGTTTTTTTTTATTTTTCAAATTGTATTTTCATTATTTTTTATTTGCTATCCCGTGGTAATTTATGGGACATACTATAATATTTATTGTACAAATTGAAAATTGTATAAGTATTTTTAAGAGTTCTCTATAAGACAACAAAACACTACTATAGTATAATAAACTATGTATGTAATATTCTTTTTTTCTTCAAAATATATTTTAATGAAAGTTTACAAAACTCCTGTTGAAAATTGATCGAAATTTAGGGTTTCACATTTTAAATTACAGTCTCCAATTGTCGGGTAGTATTTTATACATATATGATGTATACATAAGAAAAATAAACGTTAAATGTTTTATATTGAGACATTTTATTTATAAAATTTATATATATTAAACTCGTCATCGAAAGTGTATAAGATTCCGCTATAACACATGCGTATGAGCATATCTCGTATACGATATTGGAAAGCAATTAAAATAAAAAATTAAAGTTTTAACCTTTATATTTTTGTATTTTATATATTACAAGAAAATAATAAAAATTAGAAAAAATTAATTATATGAAATTATATACACATAAATCTAACTACTTTCCAAAAAACGTTAATAATTTTATTTTCTATCTGCTCTTTTCGAGTAATTTTTTGGAGAATAAAATTTGTCTTGCACTATGCCTCGCACCGACGATACTATTATTTATTTTTACAATAAGAAGTTTCCCGGTCCATATAAATATATATTTTTATTTTTATTTTTTTCCCAAGATTATTATTAACTTTAATGTTTCGTTTAATTTTGTGTAAATTCTAAATAAAATACTAAAAAATAATTTTTCTGAAGTTACGAAGAAAAAGGATAAAATAATGAATGAAAATGACTCCAAATGAAGCAGATCAACATTTTACTTTTATTCTTTGCTTCTTCCCTGCTTTTTTTTTATGCTTTGATCAAAAAATATGCGAAAAACTGTAAATGGTAAAATTTTTTATGCTTTGCATTTCATATAAAATATTAAATAAATTTTTCAAAAGGATCAACAAAATAAAAAAAACCTATTTTATGTTGAAATATGAGGCTTGGTCAATTAAACTTGAAACAAAAAAAAAAGAAATATAAACATTAATTTTTGAATAAGAAACATTTTTGAATACTAAATTTTAAATAGAAAGCATTTTAAAGAAAAATAATAAAAAGAAATATGAAATAAATTTTTTATTGAAAACGATTTTAATTCAAATCTGCATAATCCTTAATTTATATTTATGTATATATATATATTTATTTGTATGAAGGAGGAAAAAAAAGGATTTCTTAATATTCCAAAAGGATAAGAATATTTTTTTATTCAAATTAACTGTAGAAAAAATAAAACGTTTTTGAATGGCAAGTAAAATATATTTATATACATATATATATGTGTATGTATAAAAATTATTTTATTTTTTATTATTTTAGTATAAATGGTTGGTATTTTATTATTATTTCCGTAATCATTACGCAAAAAATGTGGCGATAAAATAAGTTCAAATTAATTATGTGATTTTAATTATATAAATTATAATAACACAAAATTTTGATTTATGAACATTTTTAGTTCGTCGGCGGCGCGAATATTCTATGGTACAGTAAATATTCTTAGAAATTAACAAAATATTAAGCTACCCCGACGTTATGATTATTAACAAACATTCTAAAAAAAGACAACATTATAACAAAACAACAACAGAACAACGTTATAACAAAACATAGAATAAAGAACAATCATCAAACTAACCAAAAATACTTGAAATAAAATCTAGAACTTATACAGATGCTGACAAATTGAGTAACATTTATAATTGTCTTTGATTATATTTAACGTAAGTTTTGTATCTTGAAAATTTTTTGTTCTTCAAACAATTTCTTATCTAGAAAAACAAAATATTCATTTATCACTCATTAGCAGTGATAATGATAAGAGTTTCTTGTACTTATAATTATATTTTAGAATTTAATTGATGTCGTAATGTAACAAAGACAAATAAAATATATTTGTTTATAAGTATAGTTCTTACTTTTGTTAAGTTAAGAACTTTTAATTCATTGATATTCTCAAACAACATAATTTGAACATTAAATGTAAAAAGCTCTAATTGAAATGCTATAGTTTATGAATTTATGATAGAGGCCGGCAGGCGTCACGACAAAAAATTAATTAAATTTTTAGACAAAGACAAGGAAAAGGGAAGGTTGGAATAAAGATCTATATATAATATATTTGAAGTAACGCTGAAAACTATAGTTAGTTTAAAAATTTAAAAATTAACCTGGAATATCATTGAATAAAATTGACTACTTATATTCAACATTAATTAATTATAGTTATTTTTCAATTTAATTTTATAAATATTGATTATTTTTATGAATTCCAAAATTATGACATAATTCAGTTTGTCTTAATTAAAAAAAAATTTTAATCCACAAAAATTATGAAAGCCAAATAAATGAGAAAATTAATTATTCATTTGAAAACTTTGGAAAAAAGGATTTACGAAATTTACAAAGTATTAAAATTTTATTTTTTGTTATAATCCTTTGAAATTATTGGAAATTATAAAAAAATTTTATGTCAAAATTGTCACGATGAAAAAAAAATTTAAAATATTATAATGTTATAAGTTTTATGTATTTTCTGTGCTTATAACATATAGATATAACTTACAATAAACATATAATAAACATTTTTTTTTATAACAATATTAAAAATATTGATACTGTATGTCAAATATTTTTATACGAATTCGAACAAAACAACACATTGAATTTATTAAAAATATTCATAACTTTTATTAACTATAGATAGATTAAATTGTTATTAAGTTATTTTTGTGAAAATATTCATTCTCCTGGAACATTTATATATATTTTTTTTAAGAGAGCTGTGTTTCGGACTTCATATTGACCTCACCAGGTATTTCATTTTTTAATATTTTGGCAAATTTTGAATGATTGAAAAATAATTCATAAAATTATTATTTCTAATTAAATGTCTCTAAAATATCATAAATTAGTTCCAATTTAAATAGTGTATTTTGAAGGAATGAATAATGTATACATTATTATGAGTTTTTTATATATAGATTTCGCACATTTGAACAGAAATGCGAAAAAAATTAATGTTTATGAAACTTTTCAAGTGTGCGTTATTTCCTTTTAATTTTTACCACAGAAAAAGGAATATTAATTTTTGGGCACTAAACTTTAATATGATTTTTCATTATTTAATGTTTTATTTTTTGTTAACCATTCACGAATACTATTTAATTCTCAATCTTTAGTGAATGTTTAGAAATCAACAAATTTCTTAAAAAAAATTTTAAAAACATTCCGTATATGCGAAAAAAATCGGTTTATTTAATTATAAGTGAGTTTTTAATATTCCTGTTTTGTTTTAGGCGTACTTTAATGTCAATTCTATGCAATTAAAAACTATTTTCTTTAATAATAATTATCTCCCTGTATTTTTTTTTAATTACAAAATCATGTACGTAGGTATACAATAGTTTTTGTGTCTTACTGACATACTGATTTTGAAGCCAAACGCTTTTGTTTGTTTTTTTTATTTATACAGCAAATGAAATAAATAATGTATGAGATGTTATACTAGTTATAAATATATATATTATAATTGCTTATAATAGTTATGGATCATAATATTTCTGATAATGATAGTTTCTGATAATAGTTTGTTTTGTAAAAATACTAATGTATTTATTTTTCTAATAAACTTCATAAATATTTCCCAATTTTTTAGCTCGTTTTGCATTGAAAATGAAAGCACTTACTGGCCGTAGTTTAATCGAATCTTAAGAAAATTATTATGTGGATGAAAATAATAAGTTAATGTCCATTGAAGGAAAAACAAAAGTTTAGTTACGGACTTGTTACCGAAAGTGGATTTTTAAGAAAATTGGGAAAAGTAGAGAGCGATCGCTAAAAAAAAACGTATTTTAGATCGAAAAAGAAAATAAATTTAAAACATTGTTTTGTGAATTTTATAAATATGAAATTTATAATAAATTTTCAAAAATAAATTTATTTGTAGAAAAATAATATTATTTTTTAATTCTCAAGTGAATTTTTTTTTATATTTTATGTCGGTCGAACAAAAAAAAAATGAATGAATATAAAACTAATAAAATAAAAACTTTTTTATATAAGAATTTTTATATATTTTTATATACATAATATATATTTTTTTTATACTTTGACCTTAATTCTATTTTTATTATTAACTATAAAAAGTTCTAGAATAAAAATAGAAGCTATCAACAATGAACTTTTCTTCCATATTTTTATATGCTTAGGGTATAGAGAGGACTAAAATTTCCTAACTGTTTTACTTGTTGTACCTGCTTATAAAGAAACGAATGAATTCGTTCAGCCCACTGTATTTTATATTTAAAATTGGGTTAATTCTTGGTTTTTTGTTTTTTTTTTCATCATAAACTTTTCTCTTAAGTTCATTTTTACTTTTTCCTAAGTTTTTTCTTTTTTTTTTACATCTATCAGGCTAATTTGAATTTAAGTGTTCATATTTATTAAATCTTCATAAAAAAGTAACCCTTATTTATTTATCTGTAAATTTTATCCAAAATAGGTATGACCAATATGACGTAAATAAAATTTTATTGACATAACTTTCAACCCAAATAATTTAATTTGTTTGCAAAGTTTTTTTTTAATAGTTTCAGAGTTGTTTTTTTTAATTTTTCAAAAAAGATTGAGTGCAAAAAATTTATCTCGATAACAAACAAAGATAGGAAAATTCTATTCTATTGATTAACACAATAAACGAAAAACTTAATTTTAAAAAATGCATAATTTAAAAAAAAAAAATAATAAGATAATTTAAATTTTTTTTTATTTTTAGATGGAAGTCTTCGTTGTTCGGATAACACCGTAAGAAGAGGACTCGTATGTAAGTATTTTAGACCTGAAAGGGCGTCTACTATTGTTGTATAAGACAGACATTTTTGTAAGTAAATAACCTACAATTAAATTATTCTACGTTTTTTGTCCAATTTTCGTTTCCTCAAACTTTAAAATAATGCAATTTATGTTCAAAAGAATATTTTGAAATAAAAAACAACAAAATAAGAGAAATACATATGTGCACTTGTGCAATATTAAATATCAAAAAGATTTAACAACTAGAATCATGTGTCTGCCTCTCCTCTGCCGAGCGATGAAAACGTAGGAAATCATTATTTATGAAATGACTTTTAAACCGTTTAGTAAAGTGCATAATTAATAGGGTGGCAACAAAATAAAGGTATAAATTATGGTAAAATTTGAACTCGATTTTATTTTTAACTCATTATGAATTTTCTTTCGTAAACAATAATAAAATGATGCATAAAAATCCTTTCATTCTTGATTAGTTACAGCTAGCTATATAAATAAATAATTTTTTTTAAATCTTATTTAATATATGTTGTCTGCGGTTCTGGCCAGAAATTTTTCATTTTATGTTTCCCCTCAAGCCATAACTTTTTAATTTTTTCCTTATTTATTTATTCAACATAAAGTTATAAGCATAAAAGTTGAAATTTATGCATAAAACAATTGTTTATTTTTTACTTGTACACAAAAATACAAGTACCTAGATCTAGAATAACAAAAATAAAATTATTATTATTCCATGCTTCTGAAATTAATATTATGTATGTTGTTTTATTATATAATAGTTACAAGAAATATATAATAATAACATAAAGAAGAAGAAAAATATGCATTGTACTTGTGCCATATAAGAAGAAATTTACAATTCTACACATCAAGGGCCAGCTTAAGCTGGAAGCGGTGGATGCAAAGCATCGGGGCGCCTCTTATAAAAGGCGCTTGTAAAAAATAGAATTTTAGTCGCTATTTAATATGTCTAAAAAAAAAAAAATTTATATTTTATTTTTGAAGAAGTTTTTTAAATTTTTAAAAAAATTTTATTTTAAATAAAATTTCCTTGAAAAACTAGGAGCTTTTTAGTTTTCAAACTGTTTAGTTATTTCGCAAAAAAACAAAACAAATTTACTTTGAAATAGCCTACTACATTTTGTTTAGTTAGTTCGATTAAAAATATTAATGCTATACGTGTTTCCAAAACAAAATTATTTTAAAAGTCTACCAGTTATATTCAGTTTTCAATCTGTTCAGCAAGTGCCAACATATACCTAGTTAGTTTACATGGAGAGTTGAAACCGGGTTCAACTACGGTTCAACTACATGTAAACGGTGGTAGAGTTAACCTGGGTTAACCTGACTCAACCTAAGAAATTCGCTCGGTTAAGTTAACTCTATCCATGTAAACGGTTAACCCGGTTAAAAAATAAGCAACAGCTGTTTGTTTTGTTTCTTTTTTGTTATTGTTTTCAAACTCAATTCAACCATAGTTCAACCACATGCTTTTCGACTACATCATGTAAACACTTAACCTCTTTTCAACCACATTTCGACTCAACCACGGTTGGACTATCATGTAAACTAGGTAATATTTGGCTAATAAAAAAAAAAAAATTAATATTAAAATTTTTATCGTATTAAAGTATTCAGTACATGTTTAATTATTTTGCTGAATTGAGTCATTTTACGGTTGGTATTATTTAATTATTTTTATCTTTACTTAATTTAGATTTTCTAAATTCAAAAAATTTATATTAGCTTACCTAGTATGAATTCAAAGACAAAATTATCCGGTTGTGAAAATCGAAAACGAAAGGCGAAGAGAGAATTGGAAGAACAAAATAATCAGGGAAGCCGTAACCAATTTTTCAAAAAAGCAAATTTGACAATACCTACAGTAACGCTAGCGGATGATCAGATTATATATATTTTTATTACAAATTTAACATTGCCAATTGAATTATTTTAAGTCCTAAAAACCAATAAAAATGGGCGTCTAAAATGAATTTCGCATCAGGGCGCTACTAATGCTAGAGCCGGCACTGTACATATGCATATAGTAAACAATTGAATTTTCAAAAGAATTTTCAAATAAATAATTTTTTTTGTGTATTAAATTTAATTAAACACAATGTTCTTTCAAGAATTTTTGGTTAATTATAAAATATGGGCTTTCTAAATAAATAGTGCTTTTTGTTTAATAAAATATCCTATTTAAAAATGTTATTTGAATTCAGATTTTTAGTTTTAATGTTTTCTAATCCGCGACGTCCAGCAATTCTCGATAATAATATTCATATTTCATTGGAATCATATTAATATAAAACATTTATTTTAGTTTGAAAGGAATGTAAACAGTGTTGTATTTTGTAGTTTCGTTTTTTTATTTTATAAATTCCCGCAGGCTGGTTGGACTTAAATAAAAATATAATTGTATAGGTTGCACCGAATACCACACATTTAATCAAAACGTAAATGAAACGTAAATGAATAAAACATTTTTGATGAAAAACGAGAATAAAAAAAAGGAAAATATGTATAAAATAAAAAAAATTCAAATATTCATGTTTTACCGTTTTTTGACTTCACAATTGTACCAAAAAAAAAGTGTACTCTTCACTTCTTCAATTCGAATAAAATATAAAATAAAATTTCAAAAGTACATACAGTATAGCAATAGGTGATTGATTAGGTATGAAACGAAAAAAAAATTTAAACAGATTTTAATTCAAATCTGCATATATTTAATTTATACTTATACATACATATATAGATATACATGTATGTATGAAGCAGCGAAAAAAGGATTCTTAATATTCAAAAAGGATAAAAATATTTTTTATTCAAATTAAATAGAAAAAAAAAACGATTTATAATGGCATGTAAAATATAAATTTTCTTCTTTTTTTTTCACTTATTTTATTTTATTAATTTACATCCTTTTTCACAGCTTAAAAAATTGTTTTTTTTATTTATTGGTACTTAAATATACACAGGCCCAGATAGAACTCAGGACCCTGCTTTGAAAATTATTTGTATTTTACTCTAATTAATATGAAGCGCAATCACGAAATCTAGACAATAAATCAAATTCTGCGATTTGATCCTTCAGTTTATTTAATTTAGTGAACGTTATATTCATCTGTAATTTTTTGTTCTTCGTTCAAAATTAATCGTTTCCGTCCAAAATGAACAAAGCAGGTTTAGGCATGTCAACATTACATTAACAGTAAATGTCCGACCTGCTCTAAAATGCTTCTAACTACGAATCTACTAAGGCGATTTCAGTTTTTTATATGCCAAAATATGCAAAATCTTCTTCACTTTCATGGCAACTAACGAATGGGTTTCTACCATTCCAGGTTACCCATTCCCAAGTTAAAAGTTAACAGTCAACCATAGATTGAATTTATAATTACAGAAAAGTTTTACATCTCAAAAGATAATAAAAAGTTTAAATGGATTTCGGAATCAAAAAGCAAATTTACCCCCAGTTGTGTACTAAGTTTCGAAATTATGGCGAAAATTGATTTCAATCAAAATAATTTTATAAGTGAATCGTTGCGTTTTAAAAGGGGTCATCTCCATTTTGTTATCAGAAAATCTTTCCATTAGAAAAAATTCTGTGCGGCGCTCCTCGTTTTAAAAAAAAATTGAAAACTTTTTTTTGTACAAGAAAGGCGACTAACAGTTTTTTGTTTCTCGGAAAATTTTGAAAAAATGTAAACTCAACAATTCTCATATATCGATTGTTTGGGAAAATGTTTAGACTTCGATTGCGACCAAGAATTTAAACTAGGCCTAGGAGTCTAGGAATAGGAGTCTATATTTTAGAAACCCTAAACAAAATTTTAAGCGAAGTAATTTTGAAACGAAATATGAAAATCGAGCTTCATTTATTAAATTTCTGTTTTAACATTTTTTTTCAGCGAAATTTTACCAAAATCCAATATTTAATTTTAACTATTAAGGGGATTTTAATTCTCCGTTATTGGAAAACAATTCATTTTAGCAAAATTTAAAAAAAGTAAGTAAATTGAAAATAATTTTATGTTGGGGCCTGGAAATATTTTTGGGGCGTCCCTCTGAAGCTCTCTAATAAGTATTTCTTTTTTTTAACACATGATTTACTCGAAAAATTTTTAAGAAAATGAGTTGAGTTTTTTCTGGGTGGGTAAAAAAATCTTATTTCTTTGAAACTTGAAGATAGAATTTCGAAATCCCTCTCACACTCAATACGGCTGAAAATATTTTCCACATCATTCTTAGCAGGAAATAAAGGCAAAATTGTTTTCTTCAAATACCTTGAGACATTAAACTTAAAACTGATTTTAAGTTTACAAAACCCACCTTTTTGAAAAAACCATGGTTTATGTATATAATATAATAATATAATATATTTTATCTATACATAAAACATAGAATACAAACCGACATATAAATAAATATATATCAAAGAGATTTATTATAGAAAAAAAAATGTTTATCATAAAATGTTTTATGCTCGCGGAATAATAAAATTTATTTCTTTTTCTCTTTTAAAAGGCAAAACTCAATCTTTAATATTTTATTTGAATACATTAAAGAAGAAAAAAATTATTCTTCCAATTATTATTATATGAAAGCAACAGTTTGGTACTCGAACAATTGTGTTAAAAAGTTAAATATTTTTTCCTAAAATTTTCCGTTTTTAGTTGGGGATTTAAATAATTCACCAAACCAAAAAAAGGGAAAAATCTAAATCCAACATATTGAAAAATATTGTAGATAGTAGTAAAATATTTTTTCAAATCCAAAATTAAGAAATTCTAGCTAGATATGTTCTTAAAAATACGATTAATGCAAATAAAGGATAGATTTCTAATAAAATTTGTTTTATGTAACAATAACACTTAAATTTTAATTTTTTGTTCTTTCTTTTGCTTTTGCTCACTAACGTAGAATTAACATGATTGAACGATCCGATCGATATTATTTGGTTACATTGTTGCTGATTTACTTTTATTCTGGATTTTCTTTTATTCTGAAAATTACTATTGGACTTTTAAATTGATAAACGAAAAAGCAATATCCACATTATGGAAAGGAAATAAAGCGAGGCATTAAGTTGAGGTTTGATTATCTATCATTGAACCTGTAATTTATTTCTAATTAGGAGTTAAAAGATAATTCGTTGCAAAAATCACTGATATTTCATTTTATTTTTTAGTAAAGAAACATCATATAGATCGAGCATGCTTTGTATACAAAAAAATTAAAAATAAAAATATGGATGATATGTATTTTGTATTTTGATATTGTATTTTGTATTTTTGAGGACACAATTCTTTAACTCGTACACGAATTTGTTCATGTCGCGTGACAATTGAATCTATCAAAATTTGAACCGGAAATTTCCATGGAAAACCCGGAAAATCGGGAACAATCATTTGAAAATTTGGTACAAATTTGTTTAGTGATAAATCCGTTTCAGGAAAAATGCAAAGTTTTCCGATTTTTTCGAAAAATTTTCCGGAATTTTTCGACATTTCCGAAAAATTTTCCGTTAAAAACTTTTCTAAATTATGCAGGATTAAGTTCATTATCAACTGGAATCATTACTTCCTCTCCGACAATGGTGAAAACTTGCAGAAAAAATTGAGGAAAATTCATGTAAAACGCTTTTCCGGAGTTTTTCCGACCAAGGAAGCGGTTGAGCATTTTGCAACTTGAGACAAAGTTGTAGAGCGAAATGAGTTTCATAAAGTTGCTTTTGTGGAAAACTCGATGGAAAACCCGGAAAAGCGGGAAAATCATCGTAAAAATTTTCATCGATATATGATTAGTGATAAATCTTCAACAATCATAAAAACTTGCATGAAAAATCGATGAAATTTGTAATAACAATTTAGTTAACGTGAAAAAGGCAGAAAATAAAAAATTAAAAAAAACGATTTTTCAAAAAAACTGAGGACAGCCGCATGAAAAAGTAGAAAATAACTTTTTCTTCACACACAGAGGTGGACTCAGATTTTTTGATATACAAAATCAACATCTTTTTTTTGCTTGTGGTCCGCACCGCAGTAATTATTTTTATCTTAATTTGGCTCCTCAACTCTGTGCGTGTGCACCCATGAACGTATCTGCCAAATATATGTCACAAACATTCTTTGGTGATTTCCATTTAAATAATTATTGAACTCGCTGAAGAAATTTGCAAAAAAAAATGTTTGAACTATATAAATAAATAACGAGAAAATAAATCATATATTTTTGGAAAATAAGCTATGCAGAGAAAACGTTTAAATGTTTTTTTTTATTTTGTCATACGTGACTACTTCAAAAAGTTTGAAGTGCTTAAATTGAAAATATAATAAATATTCAGATTGTGCATAATATAATATAAAATTTGAAATATGTTGTATTGTCATGTTATTTGTATATTTATACTAGTATATGTTAATATGTATAGTATTAAAAAAACTTTTTTATAGATAAATGTTCTTGATTCTTTTTTTATAAAACAATGTTAACGCATTCAGATTTGTTTCCGGTAGGAGTTTTTTATGCATTTAACAAAATTTTAATCTATTATTTTTTATCATCAAAAATTTCGAAAATAGAATTCATATCATGTAATTATGGGGAGAAATTGTTTTAAGGGATATGCCATTCAAATTTAAACGATAATTTCCTTACAAAAAATTATTTTGTTACAATTATTCACTGAAATTTTCTATACTTAATTAAAAAAAAAAATACGTCTGATATTATATATCTCTAACCAAAATTGGCTGGAATCCCTAATTGCTCATTCTAATTTTATGTACTAGGTTGTAGCCAATTTTGGTTATGAGAGTAAACAATAAAAGTTTTGCAATTTTACAAAAATTCTGAAAACATAAAACCAATGTGATATATCGACAATCCCAATCATGGGCGCCGCCAGGTTTTTTTATAAGGTGGTGCATGTGAAAATTATTATTTTGATTTTACCAAATCTTTGACATATTGCGGGTTCATCACTAAGTTACAATTTCCAACAACCTTAATTTAAATTAAATTATCATTTTAGGAAAAATTAGTTGCAAAACAATATTTTGAATTCACGACAAAATTCATCTCAGTATGCTGATACGATGCTCAGAACATTTTTCGATTATCTCTCACCAGGGCTGCCAGATGGAATAAATGAAATTTCCTCCAATTTTAAGAAATTACCCCAAAATAGACACTTTTTTAAAAAAATTCCTCAAATTATTTTTTATATTTTTTTGTACTAAATTTTTTTTTTTGCCCTAAATTAGAAAAAAAAAAAATGTTTAACGGTTTTACTCACTGCAGTTTTTCCACAAAAACAGCTTATTTTTGCAAGATTTCCTCAAATTTTTAATGTGTTCAGATTTTATGCGGTACTTATATGTTGTAAATCAAAAAGTTTAGTTTCAACAATGGATTTTGAGTTCAACGTACGTAGAAGAATATCGTAATGATATCAATTTCTTAAAATCATTAGGGTGAAAAAAAATTTACGAGTCTGAAATTTTAAATATTGTTGACTGCCAACGTTAGCACAATATTTAAAATTTTCCCCAGAAAAAAATATTTTTCTTAAACTTTTCTCCACGTTTTTTTAACTTTTTTTTTCAAATTTTATCAAAATTTTAATAACACTTTTATCAAACAAAGGTGGTGCAGTTGCACCACCTTGCACCATACTGCCGGCGCCCATGATCCCAATTGAAAGTATGTACTCTGTGGCAAAAAGGAATAAGAGAAAAAAGGATCGAGTTATTAATGCAATCTTTTTCTACGTGCCCTTTTTTCTATTCTGAGAATTTTTTGGAATAATCACTCGATTATTTACTGAAATATTCCTTATTACTAATAGCATAATCTCGTTTTGATATCATTTTACATATGAAAAAATTGCTTTAAATTGCTCTCCTGAAAAATCGCTTTTTTTTTGGACTTATGCTGTTATTCCTTTTTGCCACAGAACTTTTCAGGAGAGTGAGTTAAAGTTTTGTGATACTTTTTAGTTTTTTTAACGATTTTTTTTATAATTTTAAAGCCATAAAATAATTATTTTTTAATGTTCTTGCTGGAATGTAATTTAATTACATAAATCTTTTAATACTGTAATACTTCTAATACTTTCATTTTAAAACTAAAAGAAAAAATTCAAACATGGTATGTTTGTATTAGTTCCAGCGGGTATATTTATTGGAGTCTATGACAAAAAAACTTTAATACAACAAAATACATATTTGTTTCGATAACAAACGAAGTTGTAATACTTTAATTTTAATTTGTAGTTCTAATTTTTTTTTTTCACAGTGAAGATAGTATATTGTAATCATAACGAAACTTGGAATTGTAGTACGGAAAAAGATCATAAGAGCAATATTACTGAAGCGCAGAAT
>OZ023275.1:21634150-21704137 GCA_964007475.1 Hybos culiciformis | reverse complement strand
AATTTGATAAACATAAAAACATGAAAATATTTTTTATTGTATAATGTTTGATACGACCCAACAGAATTAAAAACTGTGTACTTACATAAATATGCAACTAATAAAATACGTTTTATGTTGTAGAACTTTTTACCATCATGTCAGAAATTTTTTGTGTAGGAAACTTTTTATTAATTTTTTTTTTAAACTTATGGAAAACATTTATTATAATTTTACTGATAACATTTAGTACGAATATTCTGATAATGTCAAATCTTTTATAAAAATAAAATTAAAATTATGTACCTTTTAAAAGTACATAATTTTTTGATATTTCTTCAAGTTCTTGTGACCATAGATTGGGCCGACCTCAAAAATACTGAAAAACGGAGCATGTTCGAGAAAAACTTAAAATGTTCCGTATTGGTCCTTTATTTAAAAAGAAAATATGGTCAGCGTACCCATACTTCATTTATGATATATTTTTCTATATTTTTATTTTATATTTTATTTTATTCCAAATTTACTATAAATGAATAATAATAATAAAAAAGGAAAATGGAAAAATATTTATAAATATGAAATTGGATGTTTGAACAAATGGCAAAATCTATATTTTCACGCCGTACAAATAGGAAATATTCAAAAAATATGGAACCATGTAGCAATCATAGGCAGGTACATTTTTTCTTTCTTAGAATAGTTTATATAATCTTTGGTGATACTTATTCGAATGGATAAAAATATAAACAAGAATTAAAATTATTATAATTCAAAATCATTGATTTGAAATAAAAAATATTTCGAATTATTAAATTGGAACAAAAAAATTATATTTATTAGATTGGACGGACTTTGCAATTTTTAATCATCAAAGAAAATCACAATACCACTGTAACTGTAATAGGCTGTAGGTAATTTATTTTTGGTTTTTAAGATTTATTTTTACGTAAAGTAGATATTTTTGGTTTATTTTAATTATAAGAGTACCAATTGAATTATAATAAAAATATTTTCCCTGACATGAAATCCTTCGATGGACCCCTGGATGCTGTATATTATTTATTTAAGATAGAAAACGACTTCTAATATTATACTAATATACTCAAAGTGTATAAATTTTATTTCTATTATATAAATATGTCAGAATCAGAATTAATCTAAGATAATATTAACATGAAAAGTGTTTTGAATTTAATTTGAAATATTATCTTATTCTATAAAATCCTATAAAAAAAAAAAATTAAATTGCGGTTAATAAAAATTACATAATTTTGATTCACTGAAAAATATATAAATTATTATTATTAAAAATTTTTCTTAAAAACTGAAATATGTTTCCCAAATACGTACATAAAAAAAATATATATAATATTCTATTCACATTATTTTAACAAAAAAAAAATCCTTAAAAGGAAATCAAAAAATCATAATTTTTAGCTTTTTGAATTTTTGCGAAAAGAAAAATAAATAAATTATTCCAGGGTAAAAATAATTCCCACAAAATTTTTATTTTTTTTTTTATTTTTGTTGCTACTTTAATGTTGCGTTCAAAATTTTTGTGTGAAATTTTATTTTTACGCAAAAATCATAAAATAAAAAAAAATACAAAGAAAAATTTAGAAGAAACATAGTATGAAGAAAAAATGAATGAAAATTGCTTATGATCCGAATAAACGGGATTAACATAAATTTACCTTTTTTTTTTTCTTTGCTTGATATACGTATACCTACATATATGTATAAACGTGCGCGAGAAACATGTACATATATAATAAATCGTAAATTTTCAAACAACAAATGAAAGAAAATTTTAGAAAAGAATCAATAAAATATACAAAAAAATATGAAAATGTTATTGGTCCAATTAAATTTGAAAAGAACAAAATATGACTATAAATTAGATATAATTCAAATCAGTATGACTTATATCCCGCTTGGTGCCCATTTAACGTCTATTCAAAATGGTGAATGATAAAGTCAAAATGGTGAATGATAAAGAAGAAAGAAGAGCAAAAAAAAAAATAAAATAAAATATAAATAATTAAAATCGTTTATGCATGTTTTTGTAACGAATGATCTCCGGAACCATCGAGCCAAAACTTACGACATATAGGTTCGGTTTGACCTCTTCTGGGTTTATGTTTTATTTTGGACCCGATTATGAAAAATGTTAATAACAAAATTCTTTTTTTCAGTTTTGACTGCAATTTAGAATAAAAGTTCCATCATGAGAAAATGTTGCAAGTAAATAGACAATATTGGTGCCACTGGGTTGGAGTTATTTCCAATAATCATATTTACGGTGCGATTTGAGATGGTGGTTCGTTGGTTCAATTAATCAAATTTATTTCACAATCAATGCAGACCTCGAGTTTTTTCTCCCACAGTCTATTGTACGTGACATATTCTCGTGTCGGGATTTATTTACTACATGAAGAAAAAATTTTAAACAAAAACTATTATAATATGAGTATAATTGATTCTAATCTAAAGGAAATGCTTTCTAATCCCTTGATAGATTATTAATTAATGTAAATGTAAATTATTTGAAATTAATAAATAAATCAATAAAAATACTTATTATACAAATAAATTGCATCTTAAATTTTAACAATAAAGTCAATTGGGTGTAATTAATGATAATGATAATTAATTTCCGTTTCCCTTTAGGTTTTTTTATAGGTGTAAGTGTATAGTGGAATCTTAATTGAAACAAATTTAATTAAAATTATCACAATTTTAAATGCTGGAACTGTCTCTCATGTTCTTATGGTGAAAACACAATTGGGGCGACAGCGCAACGACAGCAATAGCCACTGTCAAAAACCATATATTTGTATGAGAATGAAACAATTGAGGCGACTTTTTTATATGAAAAATCGCTGTCGCCGTCGTTGTCGCCCCAATTGTGTTTTCACCTTTAAGTTGATTTTTATTTTTTTTAAATTCAAGAATTGTTTGTTAATCCTATAAATTTCATTTTATGAAAATTTTGAATTAATTTTGCTAAAATATTATTTGTAAATATGTACTAGCCTATAAATCATTGTTCACATAATGTCACATAATATAATGTGAATGCTTTTCAGAATTAAATGGTGAAATTAAAGATATATAGTTGTGATGCAAATAACAAATAGGGAAGGAACCCATATCCTTCCCCATTGGAAAAATTATATTAGGTCAAACGAGATAAGGTCAAGCTTGTATTAAATATTGTAAAATTTAACCATTACAGCAACATTAAATTGAGATATTAGTTTTTTATTAAAATTTGAATCATCAAATATGATAATTTCTCAATTATGTATAGAAAAATATATACATACAAAAATCAAGAAAAATATAAAGTCAAGAAAAATAATGATACAGCATACAGGAACTAATTCCAGTAATTTGATGAAACAAACTGGTAGAAGCAAACTAAAAGAGGAAAGCCTGGGGTGATCTAATAAAAAAATACAGTTTGCTGAATGTAAGGGCAGTAAATTTCGAAATAGAAATTAAATAAACAGATTTTTATAGCTTTTAACGGCTACGTGACATAACCGCGAATGTCATAACCGCGAAACTTTTTTGTCATAACCGCGAAATAAAAAATAAAAGTGTCATAACCGCGAAAAATGTCTTATATTTTTTTTTGTCATAACCGCGAAAAAATATGGCAAAAAATTTCGTTTCGCGGTTATACAAAAATTTTTGTTATAACCGCGAAACACAAAATTTCGATTTTTATCATTTCGCGGTTATAACAAAAATTTTTGTTATAACCGCGAAATGCCAAAAATCGAATTTTTGTGTTTCGCGGTTATAACAAAAATTTTTGTTATAACCGCGAAACACAAAAAATCAATTTTTATCATTTCGCGGTTATAACAAAAATTTTTGTTATAACCGCGAAACACAAAAACTCGATCATTTTGAAAAATGAAATAAGACCTCGATAAAAAAATGTTGTGTGGTAAGCACACAGGAGGGGGGCAGCAGGGCGGCGGGCGGGCGGTTGGTCCAACCGCCCGCCCGCCGCCCTGCTGCCCGTCTCCGTGTGCTTACCTCACAACATTTTTTTATCGGATCTTATTACATTTTTCAAAATGATCGAGTTTTTGTGTTTCGCGGTTATAACAAACATTTTTGTTATAACCGCGAAATGAAAAAAATCGAATTTTTGTGTTTCGCGGTTATAACAAAAATTTTTGTTATAACCGCGAAATGAAAAAAATCGAATTTTTGTGTTTCGCGGTTATAACAAAAATTTTTGTTATAACCGCGAAATGAAAAAAATCGAATTTTTGTGTTTCGCGGTTATAACAAAAATTTTTGTTATAACCGCGAAATGACAAAAATCGAATTTTTGTGTTTCGCGGTTATAACAAAAATTTTTGTTATAACCGCGAAACACAAAAATTCGATTTTTATCATTTCGCGGTTATAACAAAAATTTTTGTTATAACCGCGAAAAACTTAACATTTTTTTTGTCATAACCGCGAATTCGCGGTTATGACAAAAATAAAATTAGTTTCGCGGTTATAACAAAAATTTTTGTTATAACCGCGAAACTCATACAAATTCTAGTTTCGCGGTTATGACAAAAAATTTTCGCGGTTATGACATTCGCGGTTATGTCAGTTCACCCTTTTAACGTATTTATTGCATACATTTTTAGGTGTTTTTAATAAAAAGTCTTAATTCTAAACAAAAAGTAACATCGATATGCTCTTAAAATGCAATTTGTTTATCTTTTTTTTTTTGCATGATGTACCGTAAAAGCTATTGGTGCAAATAACTATTTAACTTAAATGTTCGATTTTTGAAATACATACTTCATTATTCCATAATTATGGAAATTTTATTTTTTATTTTTTAAAGTATTAATAAACTATATAGTAAATCATTTTTACAGAAGTTGCAAGGCATATTTTAAGTCGATAAAAGAATTATTAAGAGTAATATATAAAAAGAATCTCAAATGAAATAACACTTCCATTTCCCGACATTTCAAAATACTATATTATTATATCAAAGTTTAATTTTATTTGTGGTTGAATGAAGATATTCCTCTGTTTATATATAATACTCTGATTTGTATATATTTATTTATAAGTGAATGATAAATTTGTGTAAATTAAAGGTCTGATTTGATTACGTACATTTATATCAAAAAGGGTAAAAAGATTATATAAAAAGTAATCACATCCTACTTAAATACAAAGTACATAAAATTATGAAGCATTGTATTGGTACAGAGATAGTGTGACAGTATAAAAAAAACATTTTGATCTACTATTATAAAAATATACATTATAAATTTTTGTGCAGAATTAATAGAACGCCTTAGTATCTTATGGTTAAACAAATACCTATGTAGTATGTACTATTTATGGCCAAAATATTAATAATAACATTTCAAATTACATAGTATAACGAGCCCAAATAGTTAAAATTTGGTCAATGGCCCAGGCAGTTGTTGAGGAAGAAAAGAAATTAAATACTGCTCGCAGAAAATTAAAAAAGGATGCTGCATCTCGGCAACATTCTGCGGCACATTTTCCAAACCAAATTCATTGAGTGTGCTGCACAAGGAATAAAATATTTTAATTCATTGATATTTTTTTTTACTTCTTACTTTAAGTCATGAATAAATTACAGACATTTTTCAAACATTATCATAAGATTGTCTTTTTAAATGTTTTTTGGTTGAATTTTATTTTCATTTAAGTATTGTATCTTCAGTTATATATCCCAAGTTTTCCAAAAACTCAAGAAATGTTCCTCGGGTTTTACATATCCTGTAAATTTGTAATAAAAGAAAGTTGATCAGAATGTGATCAGTATGTCAGGAGTAGAATTAACTCTAACCGGATAATAATTTTCCTCTTTTAGTTCTTTAACTGCCTACTGCTTAACTTTTCGGCAATTTATTTTTCTTTCAATAGGGTTGACGATAAGTATGCTGTCACTTCTTTTCCTGGATTTCCATATTTTTCTATTCGGCGCGGCCCGGCTAAGAAGAATATAAACTCAGCAACTAAATCCATTATTTATTTGTTAAAGGTTATGTTCTTGAATCCAATAATTTGAATCGAATAATTTTTTCTTTTATATCATAAAGGATAAAAAAGATTTAGTAATAAACATAATGTCAAATCATATCAGATGTGTCTCAGTCATTAAAAGTTAATTTAAATTCGAAAACGAGAAAAAAAAGTATAAAGATAGAAATTTATTTTTGTTTATTGATTTTCAATAACATTTTCGTTCAAATAAGGTAAGAAATCAACGTAACTATATAGCCTTAGATAACATAAAAATTGCTTTATTGTACAAAATTAAATGCAGATAATATTTTATATGTGTAAAATTATGACATAAAGTCAAAAACAGTAAATATGAACGGAAGAAACAAAAATATCCTTTTTTGATTTTAATGTGTAATCTTTAATAATAAATTACAATCACGATTCATTTTAATCTATGTATGTTCCTAACATTTGAACCTAACTCCCTATTTTCATTCAGCAATATTTAAAAAAAATATATACATAAAATTATAAAATATAAATATACGAAATCAATAGTCTTGAATTACTTTTGAAATGTAATGACTCATGTATATATATGCTGGAGAATTAAGAGCTAATACCAGAGGTAATAAAGTACGAATAGCGGCTTTAACTAATTTAAGAATACAATGTATATTTAATATTCTATGTACCAAATAGTTCATCATAGACTGTATAAAAAATGGAACGGACTTACGTGGTACCTAGTTCTAATTAAATGAGATATTGAAAACATTATTAAATTTTGAGCTTTATTTATATTATAAAATATATTTTGCTTTTGTATTTTTATTTAAATGTAGATAATGAATAAAAAAAAATTTACAATATATAATTAAGAGTTAAAAATTTTCTCAAAAGCAGTTTATAACGCGTATTGATAGAAAGAAATTTAAATGAGTATATTATTCTTATGTATGTACTGACTAAAAGTATAAGTACATAATTATCAAGCATAACTTGTAAAGATTAAGAGATTGAATAAAAACGCATTAGAGCTACTTAATTAACCTCTACCTTCGCCACCTTATATTATAAATATTTTTTATGATGAAACCTCGGATTTCAAAACCTTCCCCCATAAATTTTAAATAAGCATAACAGATGCCACTTTTGAATAATATTATAATTAGTTATCATTTGACCAGCATATATATTTTTTGTTTTACTTCAGAATACAGATAATTTATTAATTTTTCAATTCATTTCATTAAACCCAATAATTTAAACATGAAAGATGGAATATTGTAAAATGTAAAGCATAAATAGATAAAGTGATCCTTACAATTTCTGGATCAGAAGCAATGAAAAAAAATTATATTTACCTATATAATAATAATAATAATAAAACCTAATGATATAGTGATATAAAAATTTCATTATCTATTTCACCCTGAACTCAATTTCAAAATTAACTTTCATTTTTAAAATATATTGATGAATTTTCTTGGTTCTCAAACTGTAAACAGCCCTTAAGTTTTATATTAATGAACAGTGTTTATAAAAGTTTTAAGAGAGCAATGAAAGAACAAAGGAAGAAAAAATTTTGTAAAATATAACAAAAACATAATTTAGAAGTCTGCCTACAAGTTAAAATGACAATTCCACAATTGCATGAATACTATTCTCTGATTCAAAAATTCAACATCAATCCAGGCCAATAATTGTAAAAAATACTATAAAAATTTAATAAATTTTATATGAAAACTTTATTTGAAAATGAGAACTTTTCTGAATAAATTTATAGAAAAATGACAAAAGTTTTCTACTAAATATTTTTTTGCTTTTTAAGAATAATAAAGCGAATAAATTTATCCATTTCAAGTAGGTATAAATTTAAGTTGCTCTAAAAGACATTTTTATTAAAGAAATATAACTTTTATATACATAGTATTGAAACTTAAGGCTGCATTATCCGTAATTAACATAATTTCTCTATTGAAAAACTATACTATTATACTATTTTTTTTTTATATAATATTCTATTTTATTTATGATCTTTAAACAAAAAAAAATATTATTTATTAAAACTGTTACTTGGTAAAAGTTTTTTTTTAACTTAATAGAATTGATTTTTTTTTTTAAGTTAATTAAAAACTTTTCCATTCAAATAGCGAATAAGTTTCAAGATTTCATTAAGAGACTTTGAATTTTATATAAACTAATTATCTTTAAGAAAAGTTTTATTTTGATTATATTGTGTGAGAACAACTCTATAGTTTGTTAAAAAGTTAAAAATTATGTATGATGTGCAAGAAATTTTGCACATAATATTATTTTTTGAAATTATATAATGAAATAAAATCAGAGTTGAAAGAATTTTGATAAGATTTATAAGGACAGGGATAGGGACAGGTGTAACAGCCTTTGCTTGCGTTTAGCCAAAAGTTGGACACGCGAATAGGTCTTTGCTTGAGCAGCTATTGGTTTTAACACAGAAACCCGCCTTTCCTCTCGCTCTCATTAGGAGATTAGGTGAGTCGTATATAAATTGGTATCGTATATAAATTGTACAACATTATACTAATAAAATATTTATTCTTAAATTAAAAGGGGAAATAATAAAAATTCGTAAAAGTATTTATTTCAATTTCTTTTTAATTCTTTTCAAAAATTTTACTTTTACTTATTTTTTTTTTGTGAACAAAAATAAGTTAAATAAATACTAATTTTAGACCTTGATTTTTAAAAAAGTTTTATTTTTCAAAATATGTTTTCAATAACATTAATTTTAAAGCATAGCCACTAGACTTTTTAATTATCTTTATTTCTCTAATTTCTTATTTGAATTTTTCTTATCAATGCAACATAGATTCGAAACTCGGTCTTTAGCATTCCAATCCCAAGCTGTAGTATTCCAAAGCTATACTATTAAAATTATTGGTGTGTATAAAATAGAAATTCTCTACACCAAGTTTACCAGGATAATTTACAATAACTCAAAAAATTATTAACTTGATGAATAATTTATTCATCAACAGTTTGTTCAGGAAAAATTTGAATAATTAGCAAAAAACAAATTAATTTTAGAATTTCTGTAATTTAAAAATAAAAAAAACAGTATCGTTTCACTCAATCTTAAAAAAAATATAGAAAAAATTATTTTAAAAATATTTCCCAAATATTTTTATCAATATTTTTTTTTAAATAAACCGAAAATAATATTATTATTATGTGTAAAAGAAAATCCATGTATTCATAATACATATTAATATGATTTAAAAAGTAAATAAATATGAATTAATAATGAAAACTATTATATTCAATTTAACATGTAATCAAAAAATAATGAATGAAAATGACAATATATCAAAAACCAATATAAATAAATAAAATAAAAATAAATAAAGCAAAACAAGATAAATACCTACAGAAAAAATGAAAATAAACAAGAAAAAAATAAAAAATATAACACAAAAATAAACAAAATTATTGGATTAATACAAAAATATGTTTATTTTAATTTTCCGTAAGAATTGAGAACTTTTTGTTGCCATTCATTTAAAGAAAATATAATAAGTATAAAATAAATAAAAATAAATGTACGAAACAAAAATTAAAAGCATAAATTTTTTTCTTAACTTTTTTCATTTTTTATCAAGTATAAGGAAATTTTTATGAAATTAATTGTTGAAATGAAACTACACACGACATAAAAAATTAAAATTTTATTCTAATTAAATATAAAAATTAAACAATACGGAATTGTGAATGATAAGCCTCAAGTTAGGGATGATGATGATTAATTCCAAGCTTGACAGCAGAACAATAAACTTTTAATATACTTTTAAGAAGCAATATAACTTCTTAAGTTTTCAGTTTCAGTTTATACATATATGTATTATATATGTATTATATATAATATATGTATTAAGTTTATATGCGAATTTATTTGTTATAAAATTCCTTGGCTGATTAATTTTTTAAAAAAGACATAACTAAAATTACTAAAAACTATTTTAAAAAAATAATAAAGTGCTATATAAAAAAAACACAAGAGCTGTCATAGGACACCCGACAGGAACGTAGTTCCTTTCCGTATATTTAAGTAATTTTCATTTTCAATCAATTCAAATTGAGCTTTCATTTCCAATTATTCCAAATTGACTAATTGCTGCAGTTTCCTCCCCCACTTCCGCCTTCACTTCAGCCCTCACTTCCGCCGTCATTTCGTCTCTTACTTCCGCTCTCACTACTACCCTCACTTCCGCCCTCACTTCCGCCCTCACTTCATCCATCACTTCCGCTCTTACTTCCGCCCTCACTTTGGCCCTTAATTCCGCCCTCACATCCGCTCTCAAGGAACAACAGGTGAAAATAAAAAAAAATAAAATACAATTCGTTACGTTACGTTACGTGAACTTTTCTATAATTTCGCACCTCTGTTTTGCTTTCATAAGCCGCGTTAAGGAACTACGTTCCAAAAAAAATTATAAGTAATGTGTATTTATTTCAAAAGGACATTAAAGATAATAAAAATTTATATTATTAAATCAGCGATCAGAGAAGTCTTAGAAAATATCGACATTAAAAAAAATTCCAAAAAAAGTGAAAAATCAAATATGAGAAAAATTTTGAATTGTTCTAGCCACATGCATATGAACAATGAATAATTTAGAGAAATTTACGAAAGATTTTTATTATTAAAAGCCATCACTGCGAAATTTAAAAATATTTTTCTATTTTATTTTTTTTTTATTTTGCAGAAAATAAAATGTGTTGAAAAATTGCCCTGGAGAGTGATATTTTAGCCTTATTTCTGCGTTTGACTTTTTTTTATTATCTGTTTCCTTGACAATCCCAACAAATTTGTTCAAATTTTTCAAAAGCCAATTTGAGTCAATAAACTGCACTGGCTCTTTCACTCTATAACATATTAAAAAATCACTTCAGTCGAGGTTATATTAACCCTACAATGAAAGCAAAACCAAGACCAATTGTTCGCATTCAGGGTTCTTAATGCATGGAAAATTTATAAACTCTTTAAAAATTCGTAAATTGTTAGCGTTCTTAATTTATATTTTATTTTTCAAATGAATTTTTCGTTTCTTTAAATTTATTTTTATACAAAAATATGATTTCTTTTTATAATATTGTGGTTGAATGATAACCTTAATATGTACGTCAATGTCCAAATATTTTCTGCAAAAAAAAAATTATATATATTTTTTTATATTTCATCGTATGATTTAATCTAATAATATACTTCAGTCCTGAAATCAATCATAAGTTTTACATATATGTACATATACAACAAAATGGATTTTCTGAAACTTATAGATTTTATTTGTATGATAAGAAGAAAACAGAAAAATTTTATTTTTTACAAAGTTTTTTTTAGTTTTTCAGACTCATGACATGAAAATACATAAAATAAAAACAAATAAATTTTTGTATTCAGGTTTGTTTTTATATACAAATAACTGAAACATATAGAATAGGCCACTACCAAAATATTTTCTATTTCATATGAATTCGTTTAAATCTAGGAAATATTTTTAATTTCAAGGATTTATAAAATGTTAAATAAAAATGTATAAAAACAAATTAACAAATAAAATGAAAAACCTAATTAAATAATAATTTAAAAGAAAATTAATTTTTAAAAAATATCAAACTGACATTTTTTATTTGGACTAAAAGCTAATAATTTTAGACTTATGTAGCAGAAAACTATGTGGTTAAAGTGTACTTAACTAAATTAACGATGTAGGTGAAAAAAAAAATAGAAAAAATGTTAAAAACATTGTGCATTGATTAGCTGCACCTTACCCGTAGTTTATAATAAAAAAAAAATTGTTTTTAACATAATTCAAAGAGTACAGAATTTATTATTGCTATACAAAACATAAATCCACAATAATTTTCTCTATGGTTTGATTAATTTTCGTTAACAGAATTTACTTCTTTTTTTGTTAATAACTTAATTCAGATTCTATATTGTTGACGTTTTTGGATTTTGAAAACATCTCAGAAGGTTGATATTTTTTGACTATATTTAGTGACATTATTTTCTTTAATGCCCGATTTAATAATTATTGCCGTCAATTTTGTCTACACTCAAATTATGTACATTCTTATAAGTAAATGTTAAGAATTTTACATTTTCTTTTGGATAATTTCTTTTTCTACAAGGAAATTGTTTGCAATAGAAATGAATTCAACAAGTTATTGTTAAAGAACCATATAGTTAAATATTTGAAATTTTTTAAAAATAAATTCTTAAGTTGCACGTTATGCGTTCTTGTGTTAAATTTTCAAAATATTTTGCACCAACTTTTATGTCCTACATAACTTTATAAATAAATATAATATTTCTAAATATAATATAATATATAACTGAAATTTAAATATTTTTGTTTTTGACATATAAATAAAATGTATGCAATTCATTATATTTATATTTATATATTATATAATACGATATATTATGTATATAATACGATAATGAAACAACACGAAAGCGTTTCATTTTATTTTGATTATACATACATACTTCTTTTTTCTTTTTTTAACCTAAAAATATATATTTACTTTCATTTTTGTTTTCACCGAGGTTTATTCAATAAAAATATATAATTATGGATGAATTATTTGAAAAAAAATTCAAATAGTAAAAATAAAATCGACTTAATAATAATTGATGGATTATGATTTACATCGTAAATAATAAGATAAAATGTTTTGATATATTTTAACATTAATATTTCAAACAATAATAAATTGAAAATTGATGTTTGATTGCCAAGTACAATACCTAATATGTTTATCTGCATTTGCAGTTGCCAACCGTATACAGCTTTTGGATGGACAGTTCTGCTTTTCAGCTCCCTAATTGTACTACTTTTTGGCCGAATGCAAGATAAGTGAATAAAATTTGAACTGACAGACTTACTCTCAATCACATCGAAAACAATATAACGTTATCACTCGCAATTTCGTTGTATTAATTCTCAAATAATTGTACCTGAATGCAAAAAACCAAAAACATTAACTGCAAAGAATTCGTAACTTAGGACACCATCAACTAAAATATTTTAATGTTAACCCGTTAACTTCTTTTTTTTCTCTCCACTTTTAAAATGTGCTGCTGTTTCCGGACAGAGAGTTGGCAACATTATGATGACGTTATGTATTGTAGAACATTTTGATATCTGAAAATTTATTTATTGAGGTTCAAAAGAAAATAAACATAAAGTGAATTGTTAATTTCATTTGTAATTCATTGTTTCTTTTATTAAGCGAATTAATCAAAAATTATATAGAAAATTAATACTTTAATATAATTTTAATTTGGTTGACGCTTAAGGCTAAATCATTTTTCAATAAACAAAAAACTGATTCAATTAACTCTTCTTTTATATAAATAAACACAAAATTACAATATACTTGTAATTTTCAGGCTATTTAACATTTATTTATTTATTCCTATAATATAAAATATATATAAATAATTTATATATATATATATATATATATAAATAATTTATATATAAATAATTTATGTTATTTTTATTAAAAATCTTAATTATTGAAATTAAAATATATAAATGTAAAGTTAAAGATTTATTTAAGTTTAAAACGCTCTTTATTTGTGAGGAAACGCCAAATTTTGTATATCCCATTATAAGATTATTTAAACGATTTATTTATATTTAAAAAGTCCTAATAACAATAATTATTCAAAAATATAAAACATACAAATATGCTTTAAATTCTAAACATTATGTAATGTATATTCATGTCATTCGAAAGTAGAACAGAACGAAATGTATAGTTCAGCAATTTACAATTTATGCACGATGTATGCATAATTAAATGACATTAATATTACTATTTGCTATTTTAATTTAGTTTATTTTACAATTCTCATTTTATATGATAGATTTCCTTTCCAGTGATACAATGAATAAAAGTAAAATCATTTGATACAGAAATTCTGAGATTTTTATTAAATACAAATTGTGGTTATATTTTCATTACTCTTTGGCATTTCAAGTTTTTCTTTTTAAAGAATGTTAAAAGCCTGATTATTTTAAATTGCAAAGTTTAATAGAAAATTAAAATATTTATAATTAAAAAGTTATTATCTGTTAAAAAAAAATTACAACATTTCATTTTTATCTTCAAAATAAAATTAATTAAATGAAATTTTTAATTTTTGAAGTTAATACTTCTTTAGGAACTTTGTATGATATAATTGAGTTATTCTGTAGAGGGTAACATTTTTTTTTTGAGACTCATTCGACATTCGAGTTCGAAATCGCGAAATGGTTTTTTGACGTTTCAATACTCAAAAAAATGAGTGATCCACTCAATAATCATTTGTCATTTATAAAAACAAAATAATTTGGCGCGACAAATTTAAATTCAAATGTTTAATTAAAATTTTTCGTTTACAAATTATTTAAAACTAAAATTTTTTTTCAAAATAGGTAGCTCCGGTAAAATAAAGATTACCTGCCGAAAAATTTTTGGGTAGGGAGCTACGGTTAGGTCGTGCCGGCGCAAAATATACAAAAAAAAGGAAGTGATGGCGGAAGAGTGGTCGGAAGGGTGGGCGGAAGTGAAGGCGGAAGTGAGAGCGGAAGTGAGGGCGGAAGTGAGGGCGGAAGTGGGGGTGGAAGTGGGTGCGGAAGTGGAGGCGGAAGGGAGGGCGGAAGTGAGAGTAGAATTACCTGAACAAAAATTTTGGTAGAGAACTACGGCTAAGTTTTCCCAGCTCAAAATATAGAAAAAACAATGTTTTTCATAATCCGGTGAAATAAAGATTACCTGACCAAAAATTTTGGGTAGGGAGCTACGGTTAGGGCTTTCCGGGCTCAAAATATACAAAAAAAAAATTTTTCAAAATAGGTAGCTCCGGTGAAATAAAGATTACCTGACCAAAAATTTTGGGTGGGGAGCTACGGTTAGGGTCTTCCCGACTCAAAATTTGGAAAAAAAAAAAAAAAAAAACACACACACACAAAGCAGTCATAGAACTGCCGACAGAAGTTAATACTTAAAAGATTTAATCTATGAAATAACAGTGGCTACAAATGATGGGCTGCTCAGTACAAAATTTAAATTAAAATAAAAAGTAAGAATACAAAATCTTGCCTTCAATAAAATTGATTTTTAATTCAATTTACATTTTATACTGAGCAGCCCATCATTTGCAGCCACTGTTATTTCATAGTTTAAATCTTTTAGGTATTAATTTCTGTCGGCAGTTCTATGACTGCTTCGTGTGTTTTTTTTTTTAATAATCCTGGTCACAAAAATTCAAAAAGTTATTTTTGAATTTGATTTTCTTGATTTACTTGATTGCATGAGTCAAATTTTGTTCAAATGGATTAACAGTGAGTCAGTGTGAAAATGAGTTGAATGGAACTGGCACAAGCAGTAATGAATATTTAACACAATTGAACGATCAGAATACCATTCCCAAGGTAACAATGCGGTACAACAGTACAGGACAACAATATTATAACATTGAGCTTTAATTTTTTAAAACAGGATGATATTAAAACATCGATTTTTGTTTTCGAAAAGAGAGGGCTTAAATAAAATATTTCTTACACAAATTTGAAATTATTTTTGTAAACTTTTTATTGTTTTTGTGAATAAATATTTTTATATGATTGTTCTTATCCTTAAATTTAATTTTTGCATGGAATTTGTAATAATTTTCAATATGAATTTCTTAATCGTGTGCATTCAAAATTATCGTCTAACTTTGTATGTATAGATATAGTTCTATGTCATTCGTACATAAAATCGTTATGTTTATGTTTCTTCTTCTTCTACATGTAATATCTTTTTTAACTTCAATGATTTTTTATATAGAAATAAAGTATATCTGTGTGACCATATTTCATTAAATTTTTGCATTCTGAAAAACTTGGAACAAGAAAAAAATATTTTGATTATTAAATTTTATTTCTTTTAAGCAGCACGATAAATTCGCTTTATGTAAAAACTTCATCCAAAAAAAATTGAAGAGTTCATCTGAAAAAATTTATTCAAGATAGTTTACCAAAACTCCAGACAATTCCCACAACAGTAACCCGAAATTTTTACGAGGCATTTACGTAGCTTTAAAATTTATATGAAAATTTGAAAGATTAGAATTTAATTAATTTATCCGATGATGGCTGAGTTTCAAATTCTTTCAAGTTAATTCAGATACAATTAGCTGGGACATCACTTCAAAACCCTTTTAACCCTTTAACAAACCAACAACCCTTTAACGTAGTATTTCGAATTTATTTTTTTTTTAACTATTGTTAACTAATTCTTTCGCCTTTTTTCAAAGGTGAAAATAACATTTTTGAGAGCGAAATTAAAGCTTTAAAAGCCGACAATTCAAAGTAATTATAAACATTGACGTTGCAAAAAATTAAAATATAGCTATGAATAATTATTTATTCTTCGATAAATTTATACATACATACTTTGAAATCTATAAACCTATAAAAGATTATTTTGCAAAAATAGAAAATTTTTGTTTTATAAAATATTGAATAAGAAATTAAACTAATGGTTGAATAATACTGAAATTAAAAATTTTATTCTAAATCTTCATTCAACAATTTAAATCCGTGGATTTAGGTCTAAATAAAAAATCGGGTATGGAAGAAATTTTTCATTACCTAGAATTCATAATATTCAAAGTTTTCTGAATATAGATTCTCGAAAAATTAATTAATTAAATAAATTATTTACAACTTAATTTTCTATTTATTGCAATTTTATTTTAAAGCTGCTTTTCTTTAATATTTTATCAACCCTTTTTGTATACAATAGTTAGCAATTTTTTCACGGTTTACAAGGTTTTTTACTGTTCGTTTGTGCAATTGAACATTTAAATACACACGATTCTGGAATTAATGCATATATAGTCACTGTCACTTTAAAGAATATAATCTATATCGTGTCAAAAAAATATAAAAGCAAAAAATAATTTAATAATTTAAACATCAACTTTAATTTTTATTTTTTTTTATTTCAATTTTCCTTTGTTCTTTTTCATATATGTATATGACATTTCTTTATGTAACCATATCATAAAATTTTAAGGACAATTATATACTTTTTTTTATATTAAGCCAAAATGTTTTATTTAAAAAAACACTTGAACAAAATGGAAAAAGCACTTACCGTTGGGGAAATTAAGACTATATGTAGTAATGTGTAATTTTTACTTCTGAAAAACAATTTTGATAAAGGCTTAAAATTACTCAAAATTAAAGTGAAATTAAAAAGACATAGTGCAACTGCTGCCGTTGTAAATTAAAGTTACAATTGGAGGCGGCTTTTAACATCATTGCAGATAAATATTTTTATTATTATCACTCTATCAGTGTTTTTTTTCTATTCACGTTTATGAGGCTATATATATGATATGATAGAAGTCGAACATCATGGTCTCAACTATATCTGGATAAAATTAAAAAAAAAATTTACAGATTTTTTTTATTATTTCAATAACTAGAAAATAAAAAATAAAAAAAGAAAATTATCAAACTGTTAAAATTATTGAATTGAAATGTAAATGCGAATAAAAAAAAATTCTGAAGAGAATAAAAATACCCAAATGGAAATAGTTAGTGGTTGAATTAAAAAGTACCTACCTAAATTATTATTATTATTATTATTATTATTATTTCAATGTAAATACAAAATGAAATAATTATAATTTTTTTTTACATATTTAAAAAAAAAATGAATAAAAAAACCAAATAGGCAGATACTTGATATAATTTTGTATGTTAATTAAATGTTATTCCTTTTGAATAAATTAAAGTGGATCTTCAAGTATTTTTGACCAATTCAGTTATTTACATTTTTTTGATATTAAAAAAAATTTCTTTTAATATTTATTATTTTTTATATATATAAATTAAAATTATATAAATTTTAATTTAATGTTCACAGAGTATTAAAAATAAATGTATAACTGTAGAATTTATTGTAGTTAACTGTCAGCATGGGTTTACATTATTTAAAAGAAACTTTAAAAAATTTAAAAATTGCAATGATTTAATTCCAGTTTTCTATCCACTATGCATTAATTTGTGCTCCGTGAACTAGATCCGAACAAAATTAAATCCTAAACACCAAAAACGAACCAAAAAAATTTAAGGTTTGGAAGTTACTTAGTTAATTTTTTAAATTAGAAATTAATCCTATCCAAAAATTAAATAGAATGAATTAATTCCTAATTATAAGAATGAAATAATTCCTAACAAAAAATTTATAAATTTTATACGAGTTAAAATATGAGCCTATACCTGTACTCAATTTTTGAGACATAAAATAACGTTATCTTATGTCCTATTAACGAGTTAGGACACTTCAAAAATAATTTTTAAATTAAAATTTGAGTATCTAAAATAAAAATTAAAAAGAAAAATTGTGAAAGTCTTTTCCTTACACAAAATGACATTTTGAAATTTACTTAAATAAAAAATTGTGAACTTTCTTGTAACTAATGTAACCACTAATTTTGTTAAGTATATAAGAGCGGAAGAGTAAACACCAAAGGAAGAAAGATTTTAAAGTAACAAACAGGGTTTTATTAAGTACTGTACAATCCTGCTGCTGATGACTTGGTTTAAGTCGAAATATTCAGAAAAATAATTAAATAATAAATCACAACAACGATTAATTAATATACACATTACATTATTAACTAATATTCTTATAATTAATATACTCAGCAACGTCAGTTTCCAATAAAATTATTTATTATTGATAAGAGTGATTAAAATTTAATAAAACTTTATTTAAATTACATTCGTAGGCTTTAACGAACATATTCAATATAAATATGTACTTACTCCCATAATTATATTTAAAATAATTTCTATATCAAAAGTATTAAAATGAATACGTTTTAAAAAAGTATAGGTACTCATAATAAAAATAAACAAATGGAATAACTATATATTTAAATAAAAAGATGTCTTCCACAAAATTAAAAAAAAAATGGTTAATTCGAATAATTTTATGCTCAATTAAAATAATTTTTTTAGGTACATAATCTTTTTTAAAAAGATCTTATTTCTCCCTATTTTTTTTGTATTTTACAAAAATGTTAATGTTAGTCAATTAAACAGGAAATGTACAAATAATTTTTAAGTATAAATTTTTATTTTGAAGAGGACAGAAACTCTCGATTTCGTTTAATAATTTTTTCCTGTTCGAAATGAAAAGAAGAATTATTATCAAAGATTCTTCAAAAAGCAATACAAAAAACAAAACAATAAAAAAATTCTCTGAAGAAAATTTGAATTATAAAAGATTTTCATTTGACATAAGAAAATTAACAATAATAATAATAATATTAGTATAAGGATAATAGAAGGAGAAATTATGTTTTTTTTTAGGGGCGAAAAATAATCATTGTAATGGTATATAAAAAATTTTTATTTTGGTATTCTAGACTGAGATATTTTGAAATGAAATTAAGTTCAGAGACAAATGAATGAATTATTTTTCTATGCTTCTTGAGTAGAGTTTTGAAGTTAAAGTAAAGATTATGTGGAAAATACAGGAGAGTTTATTTCAGGCAATTTATAAAATATTATTGAATTTGTTGCATAGTAAGAAAAAAAAAGCTTCATTATATTTTCTGTCACCGACTAATCAACTTTCATAAAGTTTAATGTAGTTTGTAAAGGAAAGTGCTCCAAAATAAATACTGTAAAGAACGGAAGATTTGAAATGTAAAGTAACTGCGACCCGTGCACCAGCTGGGATAGCTTTCCGCATTACCGTATCATTTTTCGGTCAAAGATGCAACAAGTTGCAACAAAAAATCGAAATCATGTTCAGAAAATCGATGACATACAATACTAAATTGTAATCAATGTTCAAGCGAGTTTGTTATTTATGCAATTACACAAACAGTGTAATCTATAATGTACATTGCTAAAACCCAAAAAATAATATCAATTTACTATCAAAATTTAATTACTCTCATGCTTTTTTCAACCATATTAAATTGATTCGTCTGAAATGGTAAATGTTATACTTTGGTGTTTGCAAAGTTACCATTTTATTATCTTGAAAATTAAGTGACTAAAATTATAAATTTACTTCGCTTGAAAAAACTACACTTATTTTCCATTAAAATTAAAGTATTTTTTTTTTTATATATTTTGTTTTCATTTATTTTATTCGTTTTATTTAATGTAATTTTTTTTTTTTGTATTAACACTCCAAAATATTGACCACTTTAAATGGAAAATATTTGAAGAGAATAAGGACACTTTAAGAGCAATAAATTTTCTCTAATTTCATTTTCACATTCTTTATGTTAAAAAGTGTAAATTTTTTTTGTGTTTATTTATTTATTTTTATTGCTATAAAAATTCGAATTAATTAATACAATTTTCTTATTTGAAATTGAAAGTTTATGGAGGGAAAATATTTTTATTTTCTATTTTTGATGTTATTTAAGTTCTTCTATTATTATTTTTTTAAGTCGAAAACCTTAAAGCCCGTAAATTGTTTTGATTCTATTATAATTAATCTGTCATAGTTACTACTGTTTTCATTCGTCTCCACAATATTTCGCTAAATAAAAGGACATTCAAATAAAATTTACGTTAAAATCGCTTCATATAAAAAAACTTTATTTATATATTTTGATGATTTTATTCCACTTCACTTTCCTTTTTTTTTTGTTAAATAATGTTTTTTTTCTGTCCAGGTGTCAATATGTTTTTTGCTTATTCAAGGGATTATTAATAAAAATGTTCTATTCAAAGGAGTGGATAAGCTGGGTGATGGGTTTGCAAACTGTTGCGGAGCCATAGGCTTTCACGCTCAATGTTTGCTGTTGCTACTTCAAAAGACGAAGATGGCATTTGATGGCACTCACAATTGAATTGACATCGTTTGCTGGCATCGTTCAACTTTTTTAATATAAATTTGCCGGGCTATTCGTTCTAGAACGGGCTATCCGTTTTAGAACTTAGTTGCCTTGGCAAGCCGCAAGGCGTAAATGCTTTATTTCAATTCTGATTAGAGTGTTTATCGTATCACTCACTCAATAAATTATAAATTATAAAAAATTATAACGATAAATAAAAAATAATAATGCTACCGATATCGTAACTTTTCATCAATCACAAGAACTCACAACAACAAAAAGAGCAGCAACAATATTTTTTAATGAGATCTTCTTTTTTTTAACCCATTGCGTGGTATGATATATGTTTTAATTTTAAATAAATGTCCTTCGTTCATATTCAGGTCGATTCAAGGATAACGTGTTATGGTTTCGGGTTTAAGAGTTAGATTAATGCTTCTTAAACTTTTTTATGGTGTCGCCTCCAAAATTTGGAATAAGAATTATATAAGAAAAATATAATAGTTTTATTAAAAATAATATTAAGTTTTAAAACAAAAATGATCCGAAGCTTATTTGAAAATTTTGCTACAAAGCTTTGGTTGAAAAGGCTTGATGTTTTTTCTTAATGCATGTTTTTTTTTGTACCAGAAGATTTGTTGGAAAATAAATTAAGCTTAAAATCATTTTATTTGCGATAAAGAATATTTTCACTTTCACCTTGTCCAAAATTCTGAAAGGATTTGCCAAACGTTAGGAAATAATCTGATAATTAATATCTATATTAATTCCTCTTTTAAGATACTCGAGCAATATGCCCACATACTTCCTTTTTAATATACTTTTCTTTGTTTATTTTAAATTTTCAAACTTTTTCACATTCTTGACACCCGAATCACAAATATTTTATTCTTGAAAATATTTAATGCTCAATAAACGGGCAAACAACAAGTTTAATTTACATAAATTCATTTCAGATGTATATATTTATCTTTTTTCATTGGAAATAATCCTTCAGATATTCTTCTTATTAAAGCAGTTTGGAAGTTTGCAAAAAGTTCATCCTACTAGTTGAAAACAAAAGTTTTTAATCAATTTTAAAATCTGTTCTAAATCTTTTACTTGTCATTTTGAACTTTTAAATAAAACTTCAAATTTAATTTCGCAAATAAATTAACCAAAAGGGATTTGAGGCGATTTTTCACCTTTCTGTCATTCAATATTATGTACATACTGTACACATAAAAAGTTTTGAAAATACAATTAGAGAAAAACTGTAAGGCTCATATAATTTTGAAAATGGCGTATAATTAATTCTTAGGTAGCAATTTTCAGTTTCTGTAAACGTTATATATGAGCCTTAAGCTGCAAAAATAAATTAATTAAAAGCAAAATATTTTTCATCCTTTTTTTTTTAGCAGAACCATTAAAATGTTTTCTCTAATATGTACATGAATATTACATACTCATTTACAGAAATTAAAAAAAAAAAAAAAATTATTTCGACAGAAAAGTTTTACTTACGACGATGATATTGAAGCAAATATTTTTTTTTCTTCAATTAAATCCAAAAAAATGATAAAAGAAAGTATATTTTTATTTAATTAACTTTCTCAGAATAAATACACAAGAATATATTATAATTATGTAATTGCTATTAAAATTATTTAATCATTAATTTAATTCTTTATAATATTAATTTACATAAAATGTTTTAATACCGTTGAAGTAAAAGATGACTCAGGAAAAGTTTTATTTAATTTTATTGTATCTTATATATATATCATGTATATTATATGTATCTATCATGAACCTTAACATATCTGATATTGCCATATATTATCTATACAATGATGAGCTGAATCTCTTGTTTTTAATTATTTAAAAAAAAAAAACGTAAAAATATAGAACAGTACTGACGGACGGACAGATAGTAAAATCATATAGTCTGGATCTTTTTATTTAATTTAAAGTTCATTCCATTATATATGACTGCTTTGTGATTTGTTTGGTAAATTCTTCGAAAAAAGAAATGAAAAGAAGCATTTTTTTAAGTTGTTCATTAAAAAACATATAAGAATAAAATAAAAATAAAAAAAGATAATAAAAATGTTATGAAAAAAAAGAGTTAAAAAATTATATTATTTTTATAACCGGCGAAAAATGTAGATGATTAATTTTTTAATAAATTTAGAAAACAAATCAAATTTAAATTTATTGCGTTGCATGGATTTACAATTTAATTTAAGGGGCCCTTATTAGCTTCTATAACTTCATTAGATTTTTTCTAGTTTTGAGAGATATGTACACTGTTGTACGAACTAAACACATTACATTATTCGACTTAGTATAGAATACAAATACCAATTCTAATATACTAGTATCAAAAATTTAAATTTTAAATCTACTATTACTAACAGTTCAGTAAATAATATTGAATCAATTTGAAATTAGTTTTTACGTGCACATATGACTTTTGTCGGCAGATCTTATTTTTCTTCCCACAAAAGATGTTAGTTCTGAGTTTTTGACAGAATACTATTAAATTATTAATTTTATATTAAATTTTTTAGTCATTCATCATCAAGTTTCTAAATCCACAAAAATAGTTGATTTTTCAATGCAAACATATTACAAAAGATTAATGTACGCATAAGAATCGATAAATATATATTTTATCACCAGAAATGATAAAGAGTAAACATTCCGTACGAAAAATGTTTTTAAATTTCCTATGAAAAAATGGTAATACTGCGAAACACGTTCATTTCATTGTCCATACACTATAAATCAGTAAAATTTTTTGGACATTGGTAATTAAAAACACTTTGTTTTTTTTTAATATAAAACGTCCCACGACATATTTGTTAAATGCTTGACATTTTGGTGGACGTTAATAAAAAATCATTAATTTAAGTGTCTAAATGCGATGTCTAATACTTTATTTATCATTTCTGATATAATAAACAGTATAGGAAGGTTCTTTTAAAAAATATATTCCGTAAATTTAAGCTTAAAAAAATGTTAATCTAAAATACGTTAATTTATTTATTACTAGCTGTACCCGCACACACGTTGTTGTGGAACACACGTTTTAAGTGAAATTTTTGTTGTCAGATTTATGAACAATTATAGGAGTTATTTTATAAATTTGGGAAAATACCTAAGAATTAATATTTATCATTTCTACTTATTCAACACTTAAATTGTATGAAATCGAATGATATCCTTCCCTTAAACAGGTTTTCAAACAAAACCAAATTTGTGTTTTTATCCATTTCCTCTTTTTATGAATAAAATTTGAATGAAATCGGAAAAACTTTTGCAGTCCTCCCCGGGAGGGGTTTCTCCGTAGGGTGCCATTCAAATTTTAAAATAGCCTATAACGACCCCGATACAAAGAGACGGTGTAAATTTCAAAACGATCGGTTGAGTGGTTTAGTTTTAAATATTTTGTAGTTATTAGTAATAAAGAAATTGATTTCTATATATGTATTCGAAGAGACCCCCTAAAAAGAAGGGGCCAAATTTTTGTTACGAAATTCGTGTGTTTAATCATTTTTATGTACCAAATTTAAATGAAATCGGACAAAATTTTGAAGTCCTCCCCTAGGGTAGGAGGTCAATAAATTTTTTGTTACGAAATTTATGTGTAATCATTTCCTCTTTTTACGTGTCAAATTTGAATGAAATCGGACGAACTTTTGAAGTCCGCCCCCGGGGGAGGTCGCTGAGTAGGAGGTCAACAAATATTTTGTTCCGAAATTGTGTGTAATTATTTCCTCTTCTTACGTACCAAATTTAAAAGAAATCGGACGAACTTTTAAAGTCCGCCTCCAGGGAGGTCCCTGGACAGGAGTTCTACAAATTTTTTGTTACGAAATTTGTGTGTAATCAGTTCCTCTTTTTACATACCAAATTTGAATGAAATCGGACGAACTTTTGAAGTCCGCCCCCCAAGGGAGGCCTTTGGGTAAGAGATCTCTGGATAAGAGGTCTCTGGATAAGAGGTCTCTGGGTAGGAGGTCGCTGGGTAGGAGGTCAACAAATATTTTGTTACGGAATTTGATTGTAATCACTTCCTCTTTTTACCTACCAAATTTGAATGAAATCGGACGAACTTTTGAAGTCCGCCCCCGGGGAGGTCCCTGGGTAGGAGGGCAATCAAATTTTAAAATAGCCTATAACGACCCCCGACCTGACACAAAGACATGGTGTAAGTTTGAAAACGATCAGTTAAGCGGTTTAGGAGCCTATTCGGAACAGACAAACAGACAAATAGACAAAGAGACAAAGGGACAACTTCTGCTTTATATATTAGATTAAAGTTTTGTAACCTTATATTTCGGAAATTAAATTTTATGTATATTGTATTACTATTAGTAATGTTTAATTTTTGGGTTTCCTTTCATTAAATTTTACCTGCGGTTTTTGATTATTGTTGATATCGTCCGTTTACAAGAAGAATTCACTAAGTCAAAAAACCTATTTTTTTGTGTAATCGATTTTTAAAAAGTTTGAGTCTATCAAAATTATGTTATTTATACATTTAATATCGATGTTATATAAAGTTTGGTTTAGAAAAGGATTGCAAAAATTTTCATATTGTATTTATATTAATTATATATTAATTATATTTATATTAATTATATTTATATTATTTATTTTATTTATATTATAATACTGTACACAATTAATTAAGTGACATTTAAATGAGCATAATTAACTTGCATAATAACAAGCTTCGACAAATCAGATTTTGGCAGCATAAAGTTGGCATTATAAATAGTTAACAAACTTAAAAAATGTACTAAGTGAGTTCTGCTTGTAAACCAGCAATAAACGTTCTTATGTTCTATTATATTATGTTATATTATATTATATTATCTCTTCCCTTGCCTATTACTATACATACCTTGCACATATCACAATTTTTATAAGTTTAATCGTCAATAATTGGCGAAACATTACATATTATATTGAGGGTACATAATATCATTGATGTCCACGCACATTGTACTTTAAATTATGTATAGATTTTAAAGAAATACAATGACAGGAACAAAAATATAATTTATTTATTAATTATAGGTATAATGTGGAATGTTTATGTATTTTAATTTTTTTTCTTTTTATTTTTCGTAACATAAAAATTTTGCAGTAAAATATAGTGGTTTAATTCGTCAACCTACTCTCTAAATAAATTTTGGCTAGAATCCCTAGCTTTGATCTAGTTAAACGATTTTTACTGGGAAATTCAATTATTGAAAATAGTTTTATAGTTTCAGAAGCTAGTTTACGCAAAAATCTAGTTCTCAAAAGATTTCTAGGTAAAATTTTACAAATTATTTACCGAACATGGATTCCATTTCAGATCATTAATATTCCAGTTATTTTGGTAAACTAGATTACAAGAACGGAAATTTAAAACTAGAATATAGTTTTAAAATAGTTTTAGACAAATTTGAAAAATTATTAAAATCTAGTTTCTGCAATTATCATCTATTTCTCATTGCTAGATTTCAATTATTGATACCAGATTTTTTTGCTGTCTTCGGGATTTGAACCTGCGTCCTTAGAATTGCAAATAACTAACATACCACAAAGAAAATGTGTATACCAAATTTATATTTTCTATTTTATGTACATTTTAAATTTCAATACCGTAGCTGAGTGGTAGTGTTGGCGAATTGCAATGTTAAAGAACCAGGTTCGAATCCGGAAGAAGGCGTAAGAAATAAAATTAGAATTTAATAAAAATCTAATAAAGAAATTGTAATAATATAAATAAAAAAAATATTAGAATAAATTTTTTTTTTTTTTTTTTATAAAAAAAAGTCACTAGATTCTAGTAAAAAAAATGGAAGATCTAGCCTTTGTAACTAGAATTCCACTAGGAATCTAGTTTGGCATTTTAACTAGAATCTAGGTAAATTTTGGAAGCTAGATTTCAAACTAGATCCTAGTTGCACACAATCTAGTTGCTCAATCTAGTTTTTTTACCCACAATCTAGCCAAAATTTATTTAGAGAGTATATTAAGTTACATTTTCATAGAAAATATTTGTACCCTAACTGAAAATCGAAAATAAAAAAATTATTTTCGCAATGAAATTTAAATTTTATGTTTAATGAATCCTTTCTTTGTTTAATGTTCACTATATTTAGAGTCATTAAGCATCATCAAATTAATTGGATGATAATCAAAAAATTATGTGAATAGTAAGCACTAACCTATTATTACTATCGAAATAGTTATGCAGCAAAAATAAATTTAGAAAATTTTTCATTATATCAAATGTATTTTTATTCCATAAATCAATCAAAGGCGAACATCGATATATATATATAGAAAGTAACAATGAATAAAATTAATGAGTGCGAGAAAAAAATATTAAAGTTTTTATTTTATTTTCTATCATTTCTTAAAAGCTTATAAAAATTTGTAAAAAATATTAACTGAAAGGATTATGGAATGGATTAAAAATACAAGAATACAGTAATTAATTAATTTTTATTAAAATATGAGCCGAACCTATCACTAAACTCAATTAACTAAACTTTTTGAAAAATCTTAAATTCAAGTGTAAAAGCACTTGGTCATAACTTTTTTAGCACTATTAAACGACAATAATTTTTATTTTAATATATTATAAAAAGAATTTTAAAAACCAATGGACATTATTCCATCTAATTTCTCCCCTTTTTTTATGGAGTAAATTGATTTCTGCAATGCTCATAGGCGCTCAAATTTTGTATATAGTATAATGAATAATGATAAAGAACAGTTTACCTAGAAGTTTTTTTTTAAATTTTGTTTTCCAAAATATTGCTTTTAAATTTAATTTCATTAACAAATTTTATAATTATTAATATATAAATATGTATGTATAATATATAAATATATAATAATAATTTATTTTTGCTTACATTGCAATTAGATTTTTTAAACCACAGATAAAATATCTCAGCTATTATTATATTATTGTTAAATCGAAAAATTTCATAAGTTTCTCTACTCAGTACCAAAATATCAAATTTTCGAAAACTGAAATAAAATGGAAAATATAATTGATAATATAATTGAAGGATAACTCGCACATAAGCAGAAGTTTGAATATATGATTGTATATTAATATTTACCAATATATAAAATTTTTCAAAAATGAACGTCAGAATGTTAATAAAGTTGTTATAAGACTTACAAAAACAAAAATGCATATTAAATATTTTGGAATAGCATACAAATTTGATTTGGAAATGCATGCAAATTTGATCTTGCAGAATTTCCATAACGCAAATAACTGGTATTGTGGTTCTACACAACTAGTATGTTTCTGCACAACTGGTATTCTGGGTCTGCACAACTGGTATGTTTCTGCACAACTAGTATTTTGGTTCTGCACAACTGGTAATGCTTATGCACAAGTTGTTCTTCACAACTGGTATGTTTGTGCACAACTGGTATTTTGAATAAAATCTACTTAATCATACTAATGAACGACATACTTTTTTATTCCGCCTATAATGTCTTAAAGAATTCCAACCTGATCGACCCTATAACTAGTTTTCTTAAAGAATAAGAAAAGTACTATATCGACAACTAGACAATGATTATTGGAACCAAAATTTAATGTTTTCGACAGACATAAATAAGTGTTTTCAATCATTTAATTTACAACTACAAGCTACAAGGTAAGCGGAAAACTAAAATAATTCAAGCTAAGGTTTCTTCGTCCTTAGCCGCATATTAGCCAGATTTAAAGCAATGTTCAACAACATCAAAGAGAAATTTATATATGTATGCATTAGATTATAATTAAAAAATTTCATTTTGGCTCTAAAATTTCTGAGCTAAGAATTTCCGGCTCTTGTTCGCCATTCCTGTATGTGTCATTACTTACTTCCTGATTTTCCCTCAATCTAGAAAGAATTGTTGTTTTTTTCTATGTTAATAGTAGTAAAAATAGTAGATTTTTATTTATTATAGGTACTTTATTTTAATTTTTTCTTATTTTTATTTCTTAATTTTATTCATTTTTATTATTATTATTATTATAATTATGTATAAAAAAATGATTCGGCTCAAAGTAAAAAAAATATTTCAGCTTTCAGCGACACGGACAGTCGCTTAGAAAAATTGTAATAAATTATATTTTTATATTATTCCGAAATTATTTACATCGTTTTTTACTTACATTGTATAAAATTTTTAGGATAGGTATTTACATTAATAAAAATAGGTTTATTCATTATCGTTAATTATATAAGAAAACAATTTAATTAAAATGTTTTTCATTTGGATTTCCTTAAAAATTACAATAGGTATACCATATACGTATTATTTAAAAACTATAATGTGAAATTAACTTGAGTAAAATTATTATAGTAAACTTCAAATTGTTCTTTATTTTCCTACTACCTTATTTGGATCCAACAATTTGTACAATTTTTTAAAGTTCTAATTCTTTCAGACCAGCTAACCATTCTATGATGTTTGTAAATTGATTTTGATTCACACGTTCAATAACAGTTATATTTTCCTTATGTTTTCTTCTGTGATCTAATACCATTTGCCCGCGAGTATGCTTCCCACTTAATTCAACAGTTGCATGCCATGTTGATTTTTTTTCAATAATATCGTTTTCAAATATAAATACTGCTACGGAGATGGCATCATAGGGTTTCCATATTGGCTGATCTCTCCACATTTTTTCTTCAGCTTTATTTAAAATTTGGATTTCTGGTCTTGTTGTATTTACTAAAGTGTCTAACCTCCATTTCTAGAAAAAGAATTTAAATAGATTATTACTCTGCCTAGTACGTATTTAATATTAATAGCTTGAAGATGTGAGTATTTTAATTTTTTTTTTTAATTTTGTTGTTTTCCTTATACTTACTGCTGATATTTCTAAATTATCAGGTCTACCAGTTTCTATTGGTACAATTATTATCGGGCACGTTGCCTTCTCTAAAACAATATTTGCTGCTTCGGGATCATTATAAAAATTAAATTCTGCACATCTTGTTGTGTTACCGACACCTGAAAATTATTCAAATCGTACCAAATATCAATTATAATTCAAGAAATTGATTTTTCAATTTCTTACCTCTAATATTACCTCCCATTATATGAATTTCTTTAACTTTGTCAATGAAATCTTTACCATACATGCTTAAACATAAAGCAAAATTTGTGCAAGGACCCACGAGGAAAAACGATATTTGCTTTGGGTACTAAAAATAAATAAATTTCCAAGAAAGTTATTGAACTATGAAATCATGCGCATGTACATAAAGATCCATTTTAAACTGCAGGAAGGAAGAGCTTTTAAAAATAACATCAAACGTGTTGTGTTAGCTGATTTGAGGAAGATATATTTCAAATGGTGATGGTTGTATGGGGTCTCTATGTTATATTGTTTTTGTATATTAGATTTTCTATAACATTTCTTTTTTTTAAATCCAGTTAATATAAACATGTTTTCCTAATTGCAATAATTAATCTGTAATTAATCTATAACAACAATTTGAATAACTAAATTTTGCTATGATTCAATAGTTTTTTCTTAGATGTTGAAAGTTTTTTTTTACTTACTTTGCAAACATATTCGTACATTGCGTTAACAGCATGTTCAGATTTTAATTGTTTCTTATCAATTTTATGATGGTCATTGAAAACATCGGCTAAGAAATTTAAATAAATAGGTATATTATATTTATTACATTATAAAATATCTTTAAAATATCTTTAAAATATTAGCTGAGTCATTTTTCATCGTGCTATAAATATAAAGAACTAAAAACGAAGAATTTAAGAAAATGGGTCTCTAAAATATGATCTCTTACAATTCTTCATATAAAAAAAAAATTGAATTTTTGTTATTTAAATTTTAAAATAATTCTTATACCAAACCCATCTGATCCGGCAATTTTATTTAAATCATCTTCTGTTAACTTTCGTGGTATTAAAGCTTCATTGGCTCCTTTGTAAACTGGAATCTATGTAAAAATATACCTAGTTAAAAAATATCAAATTTTAAACATAAATACTAAAGAATTAATTTTACATCGCTTCTTCCAACAGCATTTAAAATTCGAAAAACATTTATTGTTACATCATCAACATTTGCATTTCCTTTAACGCATGTTATTGCAAGTATTTTGTAATTTCTCACTGTTTGTCCTCTCAATAGTAATACCAAAGCCCAGGCATCATCAGTTCCTGAATCTGTATCAAAAATTACATATTCCTGGTTATCTTGATTGATACTATTTATTCCATTATCTCCATTTATTTTATTAGTTTTATTTATTCCTTTAGATCCATTTTCCTTAGTTTCATGTGTACCATTAGCTCCGTTCGTTCTATTAGTCCTATTAGTTCTATTAGTTAGATTATTGATTTCTTTTATTCCATTGTTCACGTTCGTGCCATTAGTCGAACCTTTAGTGCTAATATCTAACAAAAAAATATATATAAGTATTTTATTAAAAGCGAGATTTGGAATCTCTATGAATTTATGATTATTTTTGCAATCAATGGGGCCGAAAATTGAAATTTGCGGATAATTTTAAGAACATTTGCATAAGAAAACAATGTGTCAAAAGTATATTTGGAGTCAGTGGATCTTCAAAAAAAGATAGAAAACTAAAATTAATAAATGTAATGTTCCATGTGGGTTTGAATAAATAATTTATTTATTTATACACTTTTGACCTGTGTTTTTTTCTTCAAAAGTTCTAAGCATTATGGGTAAATCGCATTTCGAAATCCCAACAAAATGACATACAATTTCAAGGTCATTTTGATTTAAAAAACCTCGAAAATTTTACAATGAGTTTATTTGTTATTTGATTTTCTATGTGTTCTTAAAATACTTAATTTTACGTAAATATTTCTTTAAAAAAGAATAATACGTACTTGTTATCATTATTTTTAACGCGTTTTTTATTTCAAAAAAAAAAATATAGAAGTTGAAATTAAAATCTTTACTGCTCTCTTATAACTAAAAAAAATTTCATCCTTCACCTTCTATTTATAAACAAAAACATTTGTCTGCAAAAAAAAAAAACTCAACTTAGATTAATAATTGAAAACATTTCGACGGCTACTATGTAAAACTTGCTAAAATAATCTGTATTTCATTTCGAAATACATTATTGCAAAATTATAACAAATAAAAAATTCACAATACTTTGGTATGAAATATTAATACAAACATTTTTTTCGTTTATTAAATTGCTCATTTAAATTGCTCATTTCAGTTTCGGAAGTTTTGAAAGCATTTGTGTTAAAATACAAAAAAAAATACTTGCACCTTCTGTCATTTAAATCTTAAAATTCAAGAAGTTTGCTTTCATCAGTTCTAGCTACATGGTTAAAGAAATGATTTATTTATTGAAAAATATTTCTCTTCCCTGTAGCCATAAATATAGTATATATGTACATAAAATTAGCGACTACCTTATATTTTTATAGAGATGAATTTAAATATTTGCTAGGAATTCTAGTCTAATTTTTATGTTTGAATTCAGAAATATTTAGATCGAATGTGATGCAAACGCGAACTTCTATTGCTTAATCATAATTGTTTTTTAACTCTACCCTAATCTATAAGATGTTCATAATATTCTTTCAAATCATTTAATTTAAAAAAATGATAACAATTATTATTAGCAGGTTTTCCATCAAAAATATAAAACGGAACGGACTATGTGTTTTCATTAAATGCCCGTCCGTCAATCAATTTTAATTCTTTGAAATATGTGACATTTCGATCACCAAAGAATGAGGTAGTACGATTTCGAGTTTGAAAGTTAGAAACTCTCAAGGATCTAAATTATTTTCGTATTTAATTTCTATGTTTTATTTACATATTTTTAAATGTTTTAAATAATTGTGATGAAAATATAAATATGTTGGGCAGACATAGATCGATAAAAGGAACTTAAAAAAATTGTTGTTCAGCTAAGAAAATTTCTAATTCAATAAATTGTAGAGATAAGTTGGAGCCTCAGGGTAGAAAATAAAATCACAAGCCCAAGAACGGACAGGAAAATTTATAAATTACTAAAAATATGAACCAAAGACTGTGAAACCTGGTAGCAACAAATATGATTTGGTGTTGTTTTATTTATTACGGTACTGAGCGTTTATTTCATATTTCCGGCATCATGGATCAACATTTATACGATGATGTCCTTGAGAGTTCCATGCTGAAGTAATGGAATGGCCAGCGTAGTCCTCGAATTTCAACCCGAACGAACATTTATGGGGTGATGTCAAATGTGCTGCTCTGCTACTCAAGCTTATCCAAGAAATGTTCAAGAATTATGGCTAACAGCTCAAAAAGCGTGGACAGCCACCCCATTTCAACGTTGCCATAACTTGAAAGTCAAAAATAATGGTTGCGCAACTTTGTTTTTTTTTAATTTGATTAAAAAACATTTTATTCCAGCGCTGCTATTATTTTGAGCAATCTTAATATATTTTTTGTTTTCTTTGAATAATGTTATTTTTTTATTAAAATGTTTATTTAAAAAATCATTGACATGTAAATATAAAAACAATCTAATAATCTGTATACTTGTTTTGGTGAATATTGTTTTTATTTAACTTTAACTTTTAGAAAGGTTTTTATTCTTTGCACTGCTATTATTTTCAGTGCAGCTGTAGTTATATTTATTTTTATTTAAAAAAACAGACGCGCTATGTTAAAGTCATTTCTAAAAGATACGATAATAAGCAACATAATAATAAGTATTAAATTGAGGCTTATATTCTTCAAATAAACGATAACATTATTAAATTTAATAATTAAAAGAAAATAATGTTTTAAAACATAATAAATGATAAAATTATAGGAATAAATTTAAATTGATCTTCATTCATGTTTTCTATTTAGTTTTATATTATTCATGATTTAAAATAAAATAACCATAAAAAACAACCATAATTTTTTTTTTACTTTTCTTTAAATAAAAATTAATTTATTAATTTCAAATCAATTATAATTATAATTAAATTTATTAAATTTTAGTTTTGGAAATTATCTAAATTTATTATACTATATCTATATTCATAAAAAAAACTTGCAAAATGTACATTTGAAATTTTTACTTCGACTATGTATATTGTACAAAGAATGTTATGAGAATCTACGGTGACCATATTTTTATAACAAAAAAAAAATGTAATTATAAAACAGAAATTTAATAAAATTATATCGACCCATCCAAGGAAGATGTTGATAAGTCGAAAATCATAGTTTTGAGAAAAACGCAATTTAGTTCAAAATTTGAATAAACAGGATGTTTATGGTTCGATTTCAACGAAACTCACGGCATATGATAAAGAGCTTGAGCATGTTTAGGAGACAATTTCTTGACTCTTTATTCAAACTAAAAAGTACTATTTTTTACAAAAACAACTTAATGCACTGCACTGTTTTCATTAATACAGATTGGTATGTCGAGTTGTAAACATAATGAAGTGATTCCCGCCTTTTTTGCTGTCACACTCCATGTAAAATGTTGCCAACTCTATTTATAACCGATTGGATTATTTTTTGTCCAAGTAAAAAGTTTATAAAATCCAACTCCGGGTTGACAAGTAAGTGTAAAACTGTTAAGAACTCACCGAAAGTTTTTGTAATATGTTTACAACTCTAGATACAACCGAAAGAATTAAAAAAAAGTACGTGCATTAAATTGATAAATCTATATAACAATTATTTAAAAATTATTTTGTAATGTAAAAAGTTGATAACTGCTTTTATCAACTTTATGCAGGCAGATTTAAGAGCTAAACTAACAATGCATTACGTTGTTTTTGAACTTATCTCAGCGATAGTTTTGGTTACAAAAAAACCGGTTTTTGATTCAGATAGGAAAATTTATTAGATTACGTATTACAACACTCCCGTAAGAAGTTGACAAGTCGACTTATCAACATCTTCCTTGGATGGGTCGATATAAGTAGTATTATATATAAGTTTATTGGATGGACAGCTCTAAAAAAAAATCTAAGTATACTATTTATTCTCTTGTTTAAATGACCAAATTGTGGTCCGGTATGGCAAAAAATTATGTTGACAAATTCATAAAAAAATTTTATTAACATTGAAATTGTATGAAAATCGACAAATATAATTACTATTAATTACTAATAAAAATGGTCAAAAGAAATTCTTACATTTGCGGAATATCACAATGCAGCAATTCTCTGTGTAGAATTATTTTCCTGCATTATTTTATCATCATATAATGTCCACCTGTTCTCCATGTTTATATCTTAGATATTCTTTTTTTTTTTTTTTCAAAGCTGCGGTGGACGCGGAATAAAAACCTACAAAAGCCGTCGGCATCGCAAAAAAAATAAAAATCTTTTCTCATAAACGAACGATTAGTGTAGTATTAATTAAATCACGCCTTTAAAAACCAATAAATTATATAATTCATCAGTGATGGATTTACGAATAGGCACACTAGGCTCGAGCCTAAGGCGGCAAATAATAGGCGGCAAAATTTCATAAAAATTATTTTTCGGCAATTGTATAAAAATATGAAACGTAAAAAACCAAAATAAATTCATAAAGATTTTATTTAAGAGGACTTGCTCGGTCCAAAACATTTTTATTATTTTATTTTTAAAATTTTTAAGAATCGGTTAAAGCTATAAGAGCTCGAAATCTCCTCAAATCTACTTTTTTATCTCATGTTGAAATTAAATGTCTCTTTTAAATGTGTTTTTTCGAAATTTTTTTAATTGTGCCTAAAGGCGGCATATGTGTAAATCCGCCCCTGTAATTTATACTGTCATACATAAACTTCGTTAATATTGATCTTTGATTTAATTAATTTTTGTTTTAGAAGATTGTAAAAATGCCTGTGCGAAACATGTGTTCTTTATCTCTACATAATGTCAATAATCATTTTTATAATTTTATACATATGTACCAATATTAGTTTTTAATTTATATTAGAATTTTTTGTAAAGAAAATAATAATAAAATCTCTTCTCTGCTTGAGTTTCTTAGTTTATTTACAAAATTATTATATAATGGATTGATAACATAATCAAAATTGACGGAAAATATGTTTTTATTTGTATGCAGTCAATATTATTTATTTATACATAACAAATGAATTTAATGTTTGAACAATGACAATACTTGCTTTATTAGCACAAATAAATGGTACCTATAAAAAGTATTAAATTGAAATCCCTTCTATTATATGGGGGCCATTGTTTTTAATGTTGAAACAAAATTGCAAATTTATTAAGTCAGCATCAAAATCATGTTTGTTATTATTTATATGTTTGTTATTATTTATAATAAATTGATGTTGGTAGCGGACTTTTGTAATTATTTTAGAAAATATAAGAGAAAAAGTTGAATGAAATACCGATTTTTGCCACTGCGTTACGGTACACAATGAAATAAGCATAACTTAAATAATTTTCACTTACCTTGAAGTCTATTTCTTTGTTTAAGTTTGAATCAAGATTGAATTATCTTGGGAATAGACAGAATAAAAAGTATAATTTAAAAATTGTCCTTTAAGGTCCGTTGCGTTAAACAAATTAATTTTAAGAGCCCTCATTGTGAAAAATTGCAAAAAATTGGTATTAGTTTGGCTTTGATTGTAGGGTTACTACAATCTAGACTGAAGTGATTTTTTGATATGTTAGAGAGTATATAACTTGAGTTTTTTGGCCCAAACGAGCCTTTAAAAAACTTGAACACATTTGCTTGGATTCTGAAGTAAAGGAAAAAGATAATAAAAAATCTCAAACGCAGAAATAAAGCTAAAATACCACTCTCCAGGGCTGGTGACGTGAAATTTTGAATTTCTTTAATTTCCTAAACAATTTTTAATTAATTTCATTTATTTCTAAGAATTTTTTAATTTTTTTGATAAATTACAGTTTATGCACAGAAATAAAATTCAAATATAGTTTTGTGTTTTTCTGGTAGAGGTGTTTTTCGTACAATTTTTGTCGCATTTTTCACGTCCGTTTATTTTCTGTAAAATAAAACAAAAAAAAACTGCAAAAATAGAAAACAGAAATAGAAAACAGAATTTCAAGTGGAGGGCTCTTAAACAAATTTTTTTTTCATAATTATTAGCTTACCTACAAAAGATATTCATGATAATTAATTTTATTTCAAATATAATGTCGAAAATATTGAAAAAATGATCCCTGATAAATCAAATTCAGAAAAATTAAAGTTTGTGGAATATTTTTTCTGCCGCAATTAAAAACACCTAAATCTAGATTCTTGAATTAATTAGTTTGTATAGGCCTAAAAATGTTAAAAAATAATGAGAACAATATGATTCTGTAAAATTCAAGTTATTGTTTATCAAAAATAATTAACAACTATCGACTTATTTCGAGTAGAATAGACATTCATTTGCTTTTTTTTTTACAAAACCCACTCTTAAAGTTGAGATGGAGTTTCTATTCCACTTCACTGAACATTCAAAATTAGCCGACAGTTAGTATTAATTTTTTTTTGGTTGAAATTTTTGTTTTGAGAAAATTGTGTCGATTTTTCAGAAAAAGGCTTTTAATATCTGAACCCTTGCAGCGATCGAGGTTTTACTCTTATTTTCGAAAATTCACAACTTAGGCTTTCAGAAAATTTTCCGAGATCCCGCAGTGGGCGGTTTTATGAGAACAATTAGATAGAACATTGGAAAATCCGTACAAATTTTAAATTTTCAACATAACACACTTTTTTTTCAGATAAAAATCAGAATGAAAGTTTCAAAATTTCAAATTGACATTGATTTTGGAAAAAATAAAAAATTTCAACTTGATGCTGCAAGAGATATTTTAATTTAAAAATTTAACTAAAAAAAAATATGAAAATTTTATACCCAATTTTAGATAGTGTTCTTTCACAGAACACATTAAAAGTATTTTATTATGAAAACTATTAATAATTCCCGTAATTCCATCATTCATGTACAATGTACATACATATATTTTCAAAATATGTAAATATTTTTATAATTGAACAAAAAAAAAAACAAATTATAAAAACTAAAAAGAGTATATGTACTAATTAAATTGAGCTTTCAGTTAAGTGAGCCTTAATAACGCACGAGTTTTTGCAATATACATATATTTAATTAATTGTTGTCTTTATGAAGATTAAAAAACAAATATTTTTTGTTGTTTAATATCACCGGTCGCCGACGCAAAGCTCGTAAGTCTGTTTTTGAAAATTTTACATAGGAGGCTCTCATTACTGTATTAGTATTCTTATTATTATAATTAGAATTGCCTACGATTAATCAATTTTGAATAAAATCTATAGTTTGTTATGAATATTCTAAAATCTACAAGGTTTGGTTACAAAAACTTTCCATGTAAATTTACGGTTTTTTTTTCTCATAAGATTTCAAGAATTTTTATATAATGTAGATTGACGCATATTAACAAAAAGGACCAGAAAATTAAAAAAAAAAATGTTTTGTAAAATGTAAAATTAACGAGGTTTGCTTCGCCGACCGACGATATATTTTTTCTATTTTAAAGTCAACTTTTTCATATACAATATAGATATGATAGTATAATAATATAATTTTAGAAATTAAAATGAATTTCTATGATAACACAAAAGCTTTAGTTTTACATACCTACTTAGAGAATATATAAATACATATACAAACATATATGAGTTGTATATATAATCAGTATCAAGTTCAAAACCAAAACGTGATAATCTTTATTTCATAAGCTGTATTTGAAAAATAATAATAAAACTTAAGAAAATACAAATAAATTTAAAAAAATTTATTATACGTAATGAAAAATTGAAGTTAGGTCATGATATTTTTAAAAGAAATAATTCCGTAGTTCATTAATTTTTTATTTACTTAATATGTTTTATTATTTATTTATGTCTACATTATTATTTAGACAGCATAAATTTTTTTAGATTAAGTACTTAATTTCAAACAATTTTCTGTTTAATTCAGTAATCTTAATTAAAAGTGGGACTATTATGTATTTATTTTTTTAATTAAAAATATACATTGCAGAAAACAACAATATTATGTTCCAATTGATTGTAGGGAAATGAAATAATTATAGATACAAATAGTTTTCTCATTTTTTACATATATTAAATCGATTTCATATAAATAGGATTTAATTTTATCACCCATTAGGGCACCTTTTTTCTCTATTTTGCATTAGGCGCAATAATCCATACAGAGATTGTTCTCCCAAATCGTACTAACTAATACATAAATATGACAAAATTGTTGGAGAATTAAAAAAAAAAGTTGATAAAAGACCAACCAAGAACAAAAAAATGCCGGAGTATGGTATTCAGTTACACTAGAAAAATGTTATAAATTTTACAGAACTCTCCCAAGAAGAATGAAAGCTAAATACAATGGAGATGCAATGCAACCCATTGGTTTCAAAACACAATAATACATTTATATGTTATTTTGATCTCAAGACGCAATAATCCATTATTTCTGTCTCAAATCGTAGCAATCAATATTCTCAAAGCGCAATTGTTGTTTCAAATCGCTTAGTAATCCATATAGGAGTTAATTTGGGTTCGCTTATATAGATAAATGTCTATTTCGGGGCCCCTACTCAACTAGCAGTCCAGTTGATTTAAATCGCTGTGTTTTATTAAATATTTTGTTCGATAAGATAACATCTAACCCTGGTCCTGGAATTAGGAAATTCCCATAGAACTTTACCTAAATACCATCTGTTCAGTATATGTAGCTATCGACAAAATAGACAATAAATGTTTATTAAAATTTATAATGTACGTTCAATTTATTGAATAAAGAGACATATATTTAACAAATTTTTTTACATTTTATAAAAATTATATTTTTGTTTAATGGATTTAAAGAAAAAAAAAAATTTTTTTTTTATTAAATATTTAGTTCTTTTTCTCCAGCTAGCCATAATATGACATCTTTTAGAAAATTTTCATTAATTTTTTCAATAATTTGAATATTTTTTATTTTACTCCTATTTTTATGGTCCAATATCATTTCTCCTCGTGTATATTTCCCGCAAAGCTCAACGGTTGCATTCCAATTTGATTTTGTTTCAATGATTTCATTGGGAAATACAAATGCGGCTACAGAGAGTAGATCACAGGGTTTCCAAATTGGACTAATTTTCCAAATAACCTCTTCAGCTTTATTTAATATTTGAATTTCCTTTCTCTTGGTATCTTTTAAAGCTTCTAATCTCCAACTCTATAATGCAAAGATAACATGATATAATTTAAATAATTACTATATTAGAAGATACAAAATAAGTGTGTCTAATATTTTATTAAAAAATGCAGATTATTTAAAAAAAAAAAGCATGGATCATATCAAGTCCGTTTTGACTGTGGAACTACACAAAATTAAAGTGGAGTTTTTATTTAAATTGTTTCCTTTACAATGAATTATATTTTACTATATTAAAGAAAATATTTCCAAACATACTTTAAAAAACAAAAAATTAAAATATTTGAAAAACAAAAAAAAGATTTGGAGCGCAAAATGTTTACGTCTTTAACAGTACCTCAGCTAACTCTATTTCCACTTACTGTTTCTATTGAAAGTTTGTATGGTATGCAAGTTTCCCATGGTATTTGTACTATTGGACAAGTTGTTTTTGATAATACAATATTAGCAGCCTCTGGATCAAAATAGAAATTAAATTCTGCACTTGGACCTGAATTTCCAACACCTAAGAATTGATTTAAAATTAATTAACTGGTATCTTGAAAATTAAATAATCTGATAGTTTTTTTTAATTTTGTATTTACCTCTGATGTTACCTCCCATTATATGAACTTCCTTAACATTATCTATAAATTTATTTCCGTACAATGTTAAACACAATGCAAAATTCGTAAGAGGACCAACCAGAAAGAAAGTGATCTGTTTTGGATACTGTTAATTGAAGCATAAAATAAGATTTTATTAGAATAGTAAAGTTCTGTATCTAAAAAATAGTGTGGTTTATAGGTTGAAATACTATGAGCATTTTGATATATTTGGAAAATCTTTTTATCCATTTTGTTAAATGAAATTTGTATTTAATTTTCTTTCTTCGATACTCACTTTTAAAACTAACTCATACATTGCTGTAACAGCATGATTTGATTGTAATTGATCATTGTCGATTGTTTCATTAACAAATACGTCTCCTGTTAGTCAAAGAAATATATTACTTCTATTTATTTCTTCTTTTTTTTTGTAAATAATATTTACCAAATCCATCTTTACCCATAATTAAACCTAGATTTCTGATGGTTTCTGAGTCATGAGGAATAATTGGTCCAGGGGATCCTTTAAAAACTGGAATCTAAAGTATTATGTATATTATTCAAGTTGAAGAAGTTTTTCACTATTAATTATAATAATTTTACTTACATTTGTTCTTCCCATAGCATTCATAATTCTTAAAACATTATTTGCAACATGATCTGGAGACGTGTTTCCAGAAACACATGTTACAGCAATTAAATTATAATTTTTTATTTTTTCTCCATTTAATAGTAATATGAGAGCCCAAGCATCATCAGTTCCTGAATCTGTATCAAATATGATAAGGTCATTGACATTACTATCATCTGATGAAGCCATCACACAAGTTATGATCCCAAAAAGTAACAATAATTTTAAACTGAAATAATTTTGTGTTATATAGTATATAGTTAAGAAATGTAAATAAAAAACAGATTCATAATATTTAGATAAAAATAAAATTTAAGCAGAAGTTGTAAAGTTAATTATGTTAATTTTTTTATAATAATATTGTTAAACTTTAAAATGTGCAATACAAGCAAACAAAAATTCTTATCACAATACCGCGAGTTCCAGGAGATTAAAATGTTTGAATCAAAGTTCTTTTGCAAGATTTTGTTTTTTTTTTTCGCATTTCAGCAGAAAACTAATTTGACATAATTTATTAATTGAACTCCAAAACACATGTTTTATTTTTTTCGTTCTACTTTGTACTTAAATGTAATTAATTATATACTATATACTATATGTTATAATATAGGTACATTCATTTGTGATCAAAATACAAAATAAATTCAGTAAATATCGACATTAATTTATGATGTCGGTTGACGATGGTTGTAATTTTAAATATAGCCGACACCCCAAAATGTCCCGACCCTTTTTTGATTAAATTTATTGAGATGGAAATTTCACACTACACAAATACAGGTGTGTTAACAAAAATTTAAGCATTTTTAATCTAATTTCTTGATTTTTGATTAAATAAATATGTATTTATCTTTTTTTTATATAACTACTTTAAATTTGATATTACCTGATCTTGAATGGAATAAACATTTTTATTACTTATATTTCAATTTAAATATTATACGATTAATTTGACAAATCGAAAGATAAAATCCAATTAACGATAAATCTTAATAATTTAATAAACTTTATTTGTAGACACCTGATTAACTGAATATTAAGTTAAAATGGAAAATTTTACCTAAAAGCATGTGATAATAATTTTACGTGTGCGAGAGAAATAAAAATTTTCTCTCACTTACTTTAAAATATAAAGAGTTGACAGTTAAAAAGATTCAACTGATACAATTTTAATTCCTAGTTTTCGAAATTAAAATAAAAGATTTACCTTTAATGACAATAATTATTTTATATTTATAAATGAAAATTAAACTGAATATTAGAAACCAAAGGTGAATGTTTAGTTTATTTGAGCCTTGATATATTATATAATATATAAGATATGTATGTCCCTTAACATTCTTTGAATCTAAACAAAACAATCAATATTTATTTCGTTTTTTTAAACCGTAGGACAAACTATTCGTAACTACTTTAAATGTTGTCTTACGTGAGCTCAATATGGAATTAAAGTTTTTATTTTTACATAAAAATATAAAATTTAGCTGTTACATGTTTCTGCAATGCCAATAAAATAAGATTAAGATTAAAAAAAGAAAATTTTAGAGTTTTTCAATGCAATAAAAATTTTATTTTTGAATTTTACTGATGTTCATAAATAAAGAAAATTTAAATAGAATTCATTGATTTAAATTTGGTTTTTAATTAATTTTAAATATAATCCAATTTATTGCATTAATAGCAGAAATATTTTGAAGTTTTAAGTCTAAGTTTGAGTCTAAGAAAAATTGAAAACCAACTTTTATTTAATTAAAATTAACCCATGTGCTGTACATAATATATTTTTCAAATTTAAAAAATAAATAATGGTGTTTATCTACAATCGGCATATTTGAATAGAATATTTTCGCATTACAGTAGGTACGTGTTTATATTATATTTTATATATGTACTATTGAAGTGGATTCAGCTTTTCGAAGCTTAAAAAAATAATAAAACATACTTTTTATCTCTACTGGTACTGACTAATGAAAGTAATATTAATAATAATAATAATAATATTTATTTTCAAATATAATTAATATTTTTAGGTCCTAAACTGATTACAATATTGTCTGCCATGCATGACTGACTATACATTTAAATTTTTAAAACTTTCTAATTAGTTGAAAAATTAATTATGCAATATTATATAACCTTCGATAATTTTCTTCTAGATAATTTAAACTAGGTTCGTTTCTTAATATCAAATTTATTAATCTATATTATATCAACATCTTAAAGCTAGATTTCATTAAAATGTAAAAACATAAAAAAAAAACAAAGATGGGATTGATGTAATCCCGAAACATGTCAAGCATTTAAACAAATAAAATAAAAAAATTGTTGGATATAACCGAAGAAAATTGTTTTCAATCAATAAAAAAGAAAAAAGTAACTAAAAACGACAGTAATTGTATAAGGATTTTTCTATGGTCCCATTCCATTATTAAGTATTTACTGAGCACAATATATCGGGTACCTGGAATATTCGTCTAAAATAATTCGTCTATAAATAATTAGTCTAAAAACTATTGATCTAATAACATTTCGTCTAAAAGTGCAATTTGTCTAAAAACAATTAGTCTAAAATTTAATCATCTAATAAAATTTCGTCTAAAATGGCAATTCGTCTAAAAACAATTAGTCTAAAAACTTTTCATCTAATAACAGTTCTTCTAAAGTAGTTCGTTTCAGAAGGAAAATCGTTTGAAATAAATTAATTATTAAAACTATATTGTATCAAATTCAACTAAATTATTCAATTTAAATTTAAAAAGAAAACAAATTTTCATTTATCATATTTTTAATATTTAATTTAATATTAAATTTGAGTAAAACGGAATAAGCACACAATTCGTCTAAAATTATGTAGTCACAAAATTCGTCCACAATCAGGGATTACAACCCTATTTAACAAAATTTTGTATGTAAATTGCGCGCGCGCAATTTACATGCAAAATTTTGTTAAATAGGGTTGTAATCCCTGATTGTGGACGAATTTTGTGACTACATAATTTTAGACGAATTGTTTTAGACAAATTGATTTTAGACTAATTGTTTTTAGACGAATTGTTTTAGACGAATTGTTTTAGACGAATTATTTTAGAGAAATTGTTTTAGATTAATTGTTTTTAGACGAATTGTTTTAGATGAATTGTTTTAGACGAATTGTTTTAGACAAATTGTTTTAGACGAATTGAGCTTAGACGAACTGTTTTAGACGAATTACCCGCGAACCCAATATATCGTCCCCGTCCCCTATACTAATAGTTAATAACTTCTGATTCAGTTAATTAATGATTTATTTCTAAGCGCAGTGAATTATAGTTTCCAGTGATTTATAGCTTACAGTGTGTACACCATACAAAATACCACCACTACTTCCACTACTTCTGGTGAAAATCGTTACGACCGGAGTCTACGATAGTTCTCAGCAAAATATTTCTCAAATGATTTTAAATCTTTCTGAAATATACAGGTTTCCAATAAGAAAAAGTAATCGAAACGCGACAGAAATATAGAAAAATCAAGAAAAATTATTTTTTTTAATAAACCATTTACTTGTCAACATTTTTTACATATGCCTTAATGTTACGAGTAATCCTACTTACAGTTGCGTTTGGTCAACTCGTTGCCCATCAATTAACGTTATCCCAGAAAAGAATCTTACTGTATAATTTCATTGTTTCTACTACAACTCTGTTATTTTTGGAATTATCAGCTTCCTTATTAATTTTTCTCACTTTCAGAACATGATTTTGTTCTTTGCTCCGTTTTTTGTCAGATCTCTCTACGTTTGTATTGGTACCATGCATATTTTTTGTTTTTACCAGTATCTTCCTTACTTCATTTCAAGATTAACAGCCCTTTTTTATTTTCATCTTCGTCCCGCCCTAAGCTGCTTACACTTTTATTTCGTAAATATAAATTACGTTTTTTTTTTTGGTTTTAGTCCTATATTTTAAAAATCAATCTTCAAGTTTTCTGTGTGCATTTTTATATAGTTTCACAAATTTGTTATGATTTTTATGCCTACGAGCCTCACCAATAGACATGGATTTAAAAAGTTTCTAAAATTTTTGTAGGGATTCCTACTAGTTAACAAATTTTCGTTTTTAAAAAATAGGCAATAATCGTAGCGTTGCGATTTTATAACGAAACGAAAAAAAAATAAAAATTTTCAATATCTTTTTTAATTTTCGACACATCGTCACCCAAATTCTTAAATGTTACATAAGCAAAATATTAGTTTCGAGAAAACGAAATCGTTTTTTGATCGATTTCAAAAACTGTTGATTGGTTAATATTATTTGTGATAAATAAGACTAAAGCTTCAGTGGCTGCTTTTAATTCTTAATTTTTTTCTGTTCAATTTACATATTTTTATTAAATTTTTTTTTTTTTCATATTAATCGAGTTTTAGAAATTTTATTGAATTTTTGGTCGTCTAAATAGAATTTTAGGCATTTTATTGATATTTTTCTACATATTAATCAAGTATAATATTAACAGAAATTTTTTTCAGATTTAAATTCATATTAATCAATTTTAAATGCATTTTATTGATATTTTTGTTCATAAAGCATTCATATGTTGTATCCCTACCACCAAATACCTTTTTCCCGCAATATTAAGTCTTTTAAAATAAAAAGTTGACATGCTTAATGGAAGCGGGCAGCCGCCTCCTCCAAATTGGATTTGAGGGTTTGTGTACCAAACACCCAACAAAGTTTCAGCAAAATCGGCATTGTACACATAAGCCGAACTTTTTTAATTTAAAATTAACTTAAATTTCAAAACTAATTTGAATTGTTTTTAAAATTAATTAAAAATTAAAGAATAATTAGGTATAATATAATAATTAGGTATAATAGGAAGGAAAAAAATTTGTCGATTGAATTTACTCGATTTATAGAAATTTTTATTTAATTAAATCCAGTTTTATCTTATACATTTATATTTGTCGTATAATAAATTACATTAAATAATAAAATAGTGTTCTTTTTGGCTTTAATCCTATTTTAAATATGATTTTTATAACTCCAAGATTATTTTTGCTTGTTTTGTATTTTTTGTAGACGGCTTAATATTTAAGTCGGTCGGTATTAATGGTATGTGGGTACTTTTTATGCAACGCATGTTTATAAAAAGTCTTCACAATGTTTACATTATATATAATATACAAAAATAGCAGAATACTGCAAAAAAAAAAGAAGAAAAAAAAAACAAGCTATGTGCAATTGCTCAGAGGTCGACTATATGTATTAACATTAATGAAATTCCATAAATTTCTTAATTTTGTTTTAAGTAGGATACTCTTTTCTAGACGAAGATAAGATAAGGGCCGAAATGGGCTGTAGCAACATTGAAGAAAAAGATAAGATTAATTTAGTTGTAATCCAATTGGAACGCCAATCGAACATTTATTTCCTTTTCTAAATTAAATTGTCTATTTTTATTGCTACACATAAATGCGCTCATATATAAATAATTTATTATCTTTCCACTTACAGCCCATAAGAAAAGTTGTTGTTTTTTCTTTTCCCTGCCTAGACTTATAATGATTAATAAGTAGAATTTTAAATAATATTAACATCGATCGATAATTTAAATTTTTCTTTATAAGAAAGCACCAAACGTTAATTCTCAGTTTGGCGTTAATTTCCATTTTGTTCCTGTGAAAATTATATTATGAAAACATAATTAAGTCCAATTAATAAGCATTATGTACATAAATTCTTTCATAAAAATTTTACTACTAAAACACAAAGATATCATAAAGATTTTCAAACATGATGTGTAAATATTGCCAAAAAAAAAAATTTTAGAAAATAAAATTTCTACATTATACATACATAAAAATATAAATTCGTACATATATGTTTTCAGAAAGTAATATATAAGTCGTAAGAAAATCATATTAGCAATTATTCAAAAAAAAATGTCTCAATCGATTACTGTTGTTTTGGGAGCTCAATGGGGTGATGAAGGAAAGGGTAAAGTAACTGATGTATTGTGTACCGAAATGGATATTGTTTGCCGCTGCCAGGTTATTAATTATTTTAGTTTTTGTTTCTATTTACTTGTACCATTATATTGATTAATATATAAATTTCATTAGCTGAAATTAATTAAAAATCATTATAATATAAATTAGCTCTTCAATTTTTTTTTTTTTTTGTAAAAACAGGGTGGAAGCAATGCTGATCATGCAGTTATATTTAATGGAAAAAAAGTTATTTTTCATCTTCTACCGAGTGGCTTATTGAATCCAAAATGCATTGGAGTTATTGGTAACGGTGTTGTTATTTCATTGCCAAATTTTTTTAATGAGCTACAAAAAATAGAGGAAATGGGAATAGAAAATATTAGAGAACGTATAGTGATATCAAATCGGGCACATATTGTTTTTGATTTTTTTAAATCAGTGGATCAATTGGATGAAATGGTGAAAATTAATAACCAAATTGGTACAACAAAAATGGGAATTGGTCCAACTTATGCCAGCAAAATTAATAGAACTGGAATAAGAGTTGCCGAATTGTTGGATGATTTTGAAGAGTTTAAACAGAAGTAAGTGTTTAATTGCAGCGGAATTTCAAAACGTACTTACGCAAAATTTTCGGGGATAAAAATAAATAATAAAGTAGTAAATTCAACGAGAAATTAAAAACGGAAAAAAAGAAGAAAAATTAAAAATTATTAATTTTTTTTATAATACGATCTAAGTCCAAGTTTCTTTGATCAAAGTAATTTGAGCAGTGTCCTACTCAACTTTGATCCAAATTCACTTTGACACACTGTTTACACGATCAAAAAGACGGTCCAAGTCGATTTGGACAAAGTGTACTTGGATAGTAGAAACCGGGCTTTAGGGAAAATATATATTTTGGTGTGAAATTTTATAATCATGTGCATGTATCGTATGCCATTTAGCAACTTTTGATAGAGTGTTTATTGTTTGTTTTTTTTTTTAGGTTTGTGTTTTTAGCTGAAAGCTACCTAACAAAATATCCAGACTTACAAATTAATATTAAACGAGAATTGCAAAGGTAATTTTAATTTTTAAAGCTTAGTTACGTTTCAAAGTATTCACGTAATAATGTTATAAATTTTTTTAATAGATACAAAAAGTATGCACTTAAGATTAAGCCATTTGTGAAAGACACAGTTTACTTTTTAAATAAAGCTTTGAGAAATAATAGAAAAATTTTGGTTGAAGGTGCCAATGCTGCATTACTAGATATTGATTTTGGAACATATCCTTATGTTACCAGCAGTAGTTGTTCTGTAGGTGGAACGATAACAGGTGAATTTTGAAAATTTTATTAATGAAATATTTATATTTAAAAATTTATACAAAAACAGGATTAGCATTGCCTCCACGGAATATTGGTGACATAATAGGAGTTGTTAAATCATACACATCAAGAGTAGGAGAGGGCCCTTTTCCAACAGAACAATTTAATGTAAGTTTACATTATTCAATTAGTCTTTAGATCTATATACTACTAATTTACATGTAATCGCTCGCAATCGAAAATAATATTATTAAATAAAGCTGTTGAAAAAAGAGAAATATTTTTTAATTCCTAATTTCAATTAACAACTTAAAGCCATTACTACCTCTCTCAAGTCTCCGCTCCATTGTTTTTTTTTAATTTAAAATAGTTTAAATAGTTTTCCATTCGCTTTTATATTTAAAGGAAATTGGTAAAATATTACAAGATGTTGGAGCAGAAATTGGAGGCACCACTGGTAGAAAACGTCGTTGTGGATGGTTAGACTTATTTGCTTTGAAATATTCTTGCATTGTTAACAGCTGCACACATATATTTTTAACAAAACTTGATGTACTTGATGGTTTCGATAAAATTGATATAGGAATAAGTTACACATTGAATGGTATTAAATTAGACCAATATCCAGATACAGCATCTAAGCTTCATAACGTACAAGTGGAATATATTTCGTTTCCCGGCTGGGTCAAATGCACAAATTCTATTCGAAATTTTAAGGACTTGCCAATAGAAGCACAGAATTACGTGAATTTTATAGAAAAGGTTTTGAATATACCCGTAAAATGGATAAGTGTTGATAAAGATAAAGATGCTGTCATAAATCATGATTATTACAATGACGGTTTTTAATTTAATAAAATTAATATAATTATTATTATAGCTTTTATTTATATTTATTATCATTAATTTCATAATTATTATTAATTATTTCTTTTTTGTTTTTTTGAAATAAATTAAAACCTCAAAATTTTTATATTATTTAATTTTTTTTATTTCTTTTATTGCAATTATTAGATATAAAAAAATTAATTATAAATTAGAGAACTAAAATTTAGTCGGATTCGAAATTTATGAGTAAATTTCAAAATTTACTTTTTTTCTTATTTTCTCATTAATTTTTACATAATTTTTGTAGAATATTATTACAGTATCAATTGCAATTTGTTATTTTTTGAAGCCAAATCCGAGTGTCAGATAATATACTTGAACTTCTGCTGAGAAAAATCAATATGAAGTTTGAAGTTTTCTTTTAAAAAAACAAATGCATTATATTTCGTTGTCCAATTAAAAGAGAGCTCCTTCAAAATTTTCATCGAACTTTCTTCCAATTCAGAGACTGTGCTGTTTTAATGATTTTTTTTATCACTTTTGCTGTGTAATTTCCGTTTCTACCTTCTACTTTCTCATCCACTTCATTCCACTTTTGCATTTTTAGCAAATTCGCCAAGCACATGAATCTTATTTTAAGTTATTGGTTTTCTATCTTTATAAAATTTATATTTAATATTATGTGTATTATATAGAACTTTTCTAAATTTTCAGAACAGAAAAAATAAATAAATAAATTTTAAACGAAATTGAATTTATCAAAATTATTCAATGAGTTAATAATGGGAAAAATAAATAAATATATAATAATAAAATTCTTCAAAAGAAAAAGAAAAAAAAAACTAAATAAATAATTTGAAGAAGAAGGAAAATGATGGAAAAAATTATAATATTATATCAAAATATTTAAATGTTTTTTATTATGGTATTTTCATCTGTATTGCTTAATTGATTGGTTGAAACAACTTTTTTTTTATTTGTAATTGAGTATTTATATAAAAAAAAAGATAAGTAAATAAATTTACCTATCTATAATTATCTACGTAAATTGAAAGAGAAGTTATTGAAAATCTGATTATTTTTTTATAAACAATAAATAAAATAAAACAATATTATTTAGGTATACACAGTGGTCGAAGTGACATGCTAAAAGTGGTGGGATGGTTAAAAAAAAATTTAAGAGCAGGTTGAGGCTCGTGGGGTTTCTTTCGTTTTGTCCTTGTTTAGTAGAAAAATGACTCATCCAAACAACTTTATTTTAATTTTACCAGCTTCAGCCCTTGCGTTGTGTATTTGTTATTCCTAAATCATTTAATGAACTGCAAATAGAACATCCTACTCCACTTTCTTTAACTGTTATATTTATATGTTTCTAACTTTTCACACCATTGTGTTTGGTAATCTAGGAACTTTAAAGTATTGGGCTCCTTTAATGTCCTATCTTGGCTTAATGTGCTAAGTACATTCATTCAAATGCTCTTCTCCCTCCGCCTTTATATCTCCTGCTGTTTTTCAATTTTTCTTTTTTTTATTAAAAAATTTAACAATTTAAAAAAAAAAAATTCAAACAAAATTTGAAAGTTAACTAAACATGGAGAATATTCAAAATTTGATCGGGTAAAAATTGAAATTTACGAAAAGCTGCGAAAATTGTTACAAAAAAAATAACTACATAGCCAATTAGTAACCAAAATATCTACTATTTACTATTTGAATTTTAAAAGCCTCATTTAAAATTATTTTTAATTTTTTTTTAACAAACATTTTTAAAATTCACAAAAAAAAATTATTTAAAATTTTAAAAAAATATGTTCCGGGATCCATTTTTCCATCCTAAGAAGTGGTGGGATGAGTTTAGAATTATTTAGAAGTACCGGGATGGCATCCCACCCCATCCCGCCTCACTTCGAGCACTGGGTATACATGTACATAAAATATTTGGAATATTGTATGATATAGATATAAATGATGATATATGATATATGACATAATATACGATATGTATATACGATTTTTGTGTAGTACAAAAGGGTCTAAATTAAAAAATGTTAAACGGCTATTCAATTAAATTTTGGAACAAAAAATGTTTGGGGACTACCAAGTCCTCTTAAGAAAAAAATCATAAATATTTTGGAACTATTTTAAATCCAAATTTTGAAAACGGTTCCTATACTTTTATTTCTGAGGTACTGTTTCTATCATTCCCTATTGTCATTGTCAGTCATTATTTGGAGTTATTTTTAAACTTCAAAGCGTTAAGATTTGTTTCAATTTTTAACACGTAAAAAATAGCCAAATTTCGTTAGATAACAGCAGAAAAACAATTTTTTTTATTATATATACACAATTTATTAATATTTTATTTTTCATGAGATTTAAGAATAAATCTTACAATGTTATAAAATTCGACTTTAAGCATATATTTGCTCAGTTGCTAGAATTTTATTTTATTTTTTTTAATTTTAAAGGAAAAATATTTTTAAAAAAAGATATTTTTTAAATTTTTTTTTGTGATGCATAACATTTTTATTTCTTAGATTGTGTCGCAAAAATGTATAAAGAACAAGAATAATATCATAAAAGATTTTTCTTTGAAAATGTCATAGCTCCAAAATTTATTTTTAAGTGTAGTTCATATTCATATCCTTTGATTTTTTATTTTCCTTTTCTTCAAGTGCTTTATTCTTTTAAGACAATGCAAGTAATAAATATATATTATAAATTTTTTTTTTATTTTGTATTTGTTAACTTTTTTTCAGGATTTTAAATATTATTATGAGACAACGAACATGCACAATAAATTCTTTGGGATTGTACTTTACAAAACCTTAATTCGAATGTATAAAAAGAATTTTTACAAATAAATAAAATTTAAATATATATGTGGGATCAAGAAGAGGAAGGTTAAAAAAGAAGCACCTATTTTTTTTGCTTACCACACATTATTATGAATTGTACTGAAACAAATATTAATACAAATTTCTCCGCATTTCAATAAGAACAGAGCTGAGACTAAATTTAAGTATTTTACAATACAATACGAGTACCAGAATACTCGTATTGTACAAAAATACTACAGTATTTTCCCAAAATATACTGGTACTGCAGACAATAATTTAAGCACCTGTATACTTTTTTTAATTTTTTTTTTTTCTTTTAAATAATTTCTGCAAACATTTCATCAAAACATTGCAAACATTGCACCAACTCTGCCACTGATTTATATCACAATAAATTTAAGACAATCTATAAAATAGAAAATATATGTAAGTTCTATATATTTATTGAGATTGTTGTTTCCCGTATTAACGATTAGCGAACTGTTTTCACGAGTACCTAGTAAAAAGGTTTTTTTTTTGTAATGTGAAAAAATTCTAAATTTACGTTATATCAAAACTTACATTTCCTTATGTTAACGAACTTGTTTTTTGACGTACACGTTACGACCTTATTTTTTCCGTATATCTACAAAAATTAAACTTTTGATAGTTACATTTTATTTGAAAATCCTAAAAAAAAGCACTGTTATTTCATAGTTTTAAGTTTCTTCTATCGGCGGTACCTACGACTGTTGCATTTTTATTATCGCTTCGCTATCAAACACTAATTTATTTTATCTATTCACTTTATTTACTTTTATTTATAACAAATAATCTACATAATATTATCTTATTTATCTATATCTACCATTATACATTATGATAATTTTTTTTTCTATTTTTGATTTAATTGTATTTTTATCTTGAATAACCCAATAAACTTATTTACTATTGACACCTAATAGACAAAAAAGGTTTAACATAAAAAGAAGAGAAAATATCCGAACCATTGACAAAAAAAGAAACGAATTGTTTGTTTTTTGTACGAGATAACGTAAAATGTAAATAAATATTATTTTTACTTTTGATGGATATATTCATATAATTTTAAGTTTTCATAAAAAATATTTTATACATATTAAATTAAAAATTTTAAAATAACATTTTACACCACTGATCGACTAACATGAAAAAAATAATTATTATTTTGGTAGTACGGGCTGTTTAATTCTTTTTGGGTAGTAGTCTCATCTCTTTTCCACATGTCCATAAAAAAGGAACCAAGCCAATTATTAAGAACTACCGTACCGAACTACCGATCCATGGCCAACTTATCTTCAATTCCTAAACTGTTTGAGCTCCTCATTTATGATTCAGTCTATTAAGTATATGCAAGGACTTCTTAATTCCGAAACAACATGGCTTCATTTAAAGGAAATGAATATGAGAATATGATGCTTTATCAGGAGTGCCACAAGGAAGCAATTTGGGTAAATAAAGTAACATGTTTCAGGAATTTGGGAGTTGTATTTAACGAAAGAAGCTGAGTTTTAAATTGCATTTTGACTACTATATTGTTAGTAAGTCAAATTCAACGCTTGATTTTGTAATAAGACGAGCTTGAAATGAAAATTGCTAATGTTTAGTTTTTTTTTATTTGATGAATAAGTAAAGAAAAAACCAGCATTATGATTATTCCCAAAAATAAAATGTTTATTTCATTGTTTTTGAAACTTAATTCTCACTGTTGCTGAAATTTATAAGCCTATAAGATTAACAACCTGAAAAAAAATTATATTAATAGTCTTATAAAATGTATATACAATTTAACGCATTTTAAGCCTTTTTTTTATTTTATTTTTTTTCTATTTTCTACTTTTTTTAATGCATTTAACATTGTATCCGGAATATTTATACAATAAAATTATTATGTATGTACAATATGTGAATTACGAAATATAAAAAAAATATATATATAAATAGATATGGTATATTAAAAAAGATGGTTTTACGTAATTCGTTTGTTGAAAAAAAAACCCCCAGATATATATTATTTAATTTAGCGAAAATATCTAATCTGATGATGATAAATGATAAACGTTTTAGGGTTTGTTGAATTCCACATTTGTATAATTTATAACTTTTATGGAGAAGATTTAGTGATTGTTACTTTTTTTTTATAATAAAAATACCCTTTCTCAATGTCTAACAAAGATAATTTAGTCCGCTTGAATTTCAACTGCAGAAAATAGTATGAAGCGAAAATAGTATAAAAAGACAATTTACCAATTTATTTAATTGCATTGAAATCAAAACCGATAAAATATATAGCATAAAGATTATAATTAATACTGCGTTATTTCTGACAAGATGAGCTTGTATTTATATTATTATCAGTGGTGATATTCAGCCGGTACGGGGCGGTACGCTCGTACCAGTTGTTAAAATTTTCAAAATTTTCCGTACCGGTTGTTGTATAATATGCCTTTTCTTTAAGGGTGTTTTAAAGTTGTCAATGGTTGATTTTTTGTACATTTCGTGATATTGAAACTATTTTACGGACCACATTAACAAAAAATATTTTAAATGGGCAAAGCAATGGAAGATTTAGATGCTGTACCACATGTTAAATTATGGTCTCGACAATGGGCATCATCTGGCAAGTGAGAAACGGTTTAAACATTCTGTTCCAATTGTACAGTGCCAAAACCAAAATTTGATTTGGACATTATTTGATTAAATTTTTTTCTTACACGTAAATAAATATTTTTTATATGTAAATATTGAATATTTTTTTTAAGCGTACCGGTTGTTAAAAATTTCGAATATACCACTGTATATATATATATATACATATATTTTTTAATCGTTCGGAGAGCCCAATGATGACCTACAATTAAAAAATTTAGTATACCTACAGTAAAACATGGACGAGGCTCTATATATTATATATAATGGTTTGGGGTTCTTTTTCAGATGCGTGCTTTATTGTATTTTATCGAAGGTAATAAGGACTAGCATTTGTGGATATTTTAAATCAAAATTTGCTTTTATTTACAGAAAAATTCAAATGAATCCCTTAATGGTTAATGGAGATTATTTTTAATAGTAAAAATAATTTTTTTTTGTGCTAATAATACCTACAGTAAATTCGTGCTAAAGATAAAGATCTCACAAGAATACAATAACGATATGATTGAATTCAAGAAAGTAACCCTTAACCAATTATTTCGTGTGAAAGATACAGTTTGATTTAACAAAAAAAAAATTATTTTCATATAGTACAGTATGATAAGCTTCCAGCTTACAGATAATCCATACAATCCATACATGTATATAATTTCGAGAAGTGTAACTACTATTAAAGTTTTGCTATTTATTTTTAGTAATTTTTACTCAAGGCATACAAAACAACATGATTTTTTCTTAATATCCGTAATTGTTAAAACTGAACATAAAAATATAATTATACCTATACAGTTTTAGTAATTTTGTATTATATGTCATATGACAAAATTTTTACTATATTAATTAAAGATTGTTCAACAACATAATTTTGTATATAACAGTACACTAAAAAATGTGGTGAAACAATCTTTTATAAATGAAAACAAGATTAGAATTAAAAATAATAAAAAATTTGTACTGTACATTATACATACAATGTTTTGTTTTTCATTGCAATTTTGAATTCTTGTACTGTACGTGCATACTTTTAGTTCTTAATTACAATTCCAATAAAATAAGTATAACGAAATTTTAAATTAATCTATTAATTAATATAAATTTAGTAGTAGGTATATAAAACAGTAATTCATAAACGAAGTATGGAGCTTGTCGTTTTTAAGATTTCAATTCAAATTATTTTCCGAAAATTTTTCTTGTTAATATTTTTATACGATCGCTATCCATGTACCAATTTGCATTGAAATCCATTTTCAGACCCGAGTTCGCTTTCTTCATGGAAATCCGGACTATTTTAGCATTAATTGGATCAAAATCGGAAGAATATTTGTATACTTCTTATAAGCATTTCAGTGCGCAACAGACAGTTTATTATTCTTAGATTAATTGTATTTGCAAAAGTGTTGATTACAAAGTAATTCTACTTAAACAGTAAATACAATTACTTTGGAATCAATACTTTTCTTAATACAATTCCTTTTTAAGAAAAGTATATTAATTACTTTTTCAAATAAAATTATTTTGAAATCATTACTAGGACTCAATAAGAAAGTATTTGAAGTACAGCTCTGACTATGATTACGTTTAAAGTTCATACAATTTTCTTTTTGAATTAGTTTTTGGATTTTATTTTTTTTTTTCCTCCTTGAAAGTAAACAAACTAAGATTTATGAAACTTAATTTGACGAATTAGACACAATTTTCAACAAAATCTAAATACAATAATGTACATAGCTGTTTACAAAAAAAAAACTGAACAATACATGGAATAATATTCTGTGACCAGAAAACAAAATATAGCAAAATATAGTTCATTTCAAACCACATAATATTGCAGAAAATATCATAAAATTATTGTGGCTTTCTGTATACATGTATACATGTATACACAATTGTACATATAGGTAAAATGGAAACTATATAATTTTCCGTTTAATATATGTAAAAAAATATTTTACGATAAACTATATAGAAAACTGCAGCACATGAATGCACATTGTTTTTAACATTGTTTAGAATATTTTTATGTTTATTCACCGTCTATATGTAACGTTAATATAGTAGAGTTCTACAACACACTCATAATTAAAAAAAAAAAAAGCAAAAGTAACGCACGCCATCTTTTGAAAATGACACTTTTAATACTACGGCGGATCGTCGTTTACTATATTTCTAAAGTTACTCTTTTAGCATTTGGGATTATAGAAAGTTACTTTGATCAAAGTAAGTTGAGCAGTGTCCTATTCAACTTTGATCCAAGTTGACTTTGACACCCTGTTTACACGACCAAAAAGAGCGTCCAAATCGATCGTGAAAATCTGGCTTAAATAAATGTTTCCAGTTTGATTTATATAAACAATTGATTTATTATTTTATAAATATTTGTTTTTTTTTAATTATTTTTCTATTTCTTTTCTTTCTTTCAATTCTGTCAAGCATAAACTTGTTTATTTTATTCTAAAGCATTTTTCAAATTTTCAGTAAAATCCTTTGATTTAAAAATATTTTCAAAATTTAAATAAAATCATATATTAAAAAGAAAATTCCTAAGTATTGTACAATTAAATAAAATATTTAGGTAATCAACCTCTACTCTACTATGTACCTAAAAATAATATACGTACTTAGGTACATATATAATAAATAAAAATAAATATGTACAAAAATTTTAAAATGCAGATTCAAAAGATTATTTCCTTTTTTTTATGTACATATTTTCATATCATAAATCTGTACCGAAAAACATTCCAAAACTTCTTCTTGTAAGTATATAACAAATAAAGAAATCTGTAAAAGTTAGAAAATCCTTCTAGTTTTGTATGATTGGAATTCAAACATAAGAACTGTCAGAATTTAATCATATTTTTTTACGATATAAAAATATTAGAAAATGGTTTTGGGTATTCATTCAACAATTTTCTTCAAAAAAAAAAGAAATGATATTTTTCTTCTAAAATTAAATTTCCGAAAAAAGAAAATTCGATAAATCTTCTATATATCTTTTATAACAAAAATAAATTGAAGACAAATATTTGAAAATTGAAACATAGGAAACCACAATGGTAAGTACCAATCATAAGCAATTCAAATTTTTGAACTCATTCAGGGCTACCGACTTCATCAAATCGATATTTTATGTGCCCAACTGCCCACATACCAATTTTAATTAATTAAAATCTACTGATCATTTGAAAGCTTCTATTTTCTGCAGATTACGAGTATTTAAGCCTTGAACTTGGCCAAGTTTAATAGCATTTTAGTATGCGACAGATAAGGGATAGACGGACAGTCACTTCTATTGGAATATAATTTTAGACAGTTCAATTGGAAGGTAATTGCAAATAATATCAAGAAGTAAGAGCATTTTTTTTATTTTATAAAATTGTTTATTTTATTTAATTATTTTTAAATTAATTATTTTATAAATCTGTTTTTAACTTACCAGTAAATGAACAAACGTACTCAATAAGATAAAAAAAAATTCCTTTTATCAAAATTTTCTTCAATATTATTTGTTCCCCCTTACCGTAAATTAAATTATTTAGCTTCGTAAAAAAATTTCTTATTGATGATAATAAAAGATAAATAATAATAAAAAAATAAATAAAATTGTATTTTCCTTACAATAAAATAAATGATAAATATTTCAGAATTTCTAATCGTTTTTTGGCAACATCTTCGAAGATTTTTGATTAACTTTTTATTGAGAATTCCGTATGGGATCAAACATTTTTTTTTTTTAGGTTTTATTTCTAAATTTTTATAATCAATGATAATAAGAAAATAATAAAACGAAAATAATTTAAAATTAATAAAAAACTATAGAACGAAATAGTACCCAAATCGGTTTTTCTTGAACTGAAAAAAAATGTAAGTTTTTCAAAAAATTAGAATAATAAAATAACTGTAGGTACCTATGTAATTTAATTTCCCTGAAATTTTAATGACTCCTTTATAATTGAAATAAAAATGATAATAAAATATTCACACACAAAAAAATATAAGCGATGTTCAGTTGAGTAAAATTTAGAAATAACTAAAAACAAAAATTATTTGAAAATACCAAGTCATGTATACAGATACACCTCTGTGCGAAAACACAGCTGCGCATAAAGTACGGCAACATAATGGAAAATAAAAACATGATATTATTCGAAAACATAATATTTCGTTGTACAAAAAAATAGCAGTGCTAAATTTTTCCCCAATATTAGATCTTAAAAACATTGACATCGTTCTTTGGAAATAGGTGACTACGAGAGCTTAATCACTGATCAAAGACCACCAACAGTGGTTGGGTTTGCTTCAAAATCAGTCACTATAACAACAGCCCAGAGGCTTACTATTAGATTAAGGTCAAAATTTTCAGCTGGCCGCTTCATAACCCTAATCATATTGGATTAAAACCAATTTTGAACTAATGTTATGGCTAATTTAGATTCATTACTTTGTATAAAGATGGATTTTAGAGTCGCTTGTTCTTCAGCGTAGATCAACATAGTAATCTTTTTACAACATTTTGAATCCAAACAATTAGACCAAAACTATGATATGAAAACCAGCCCCAGTTTTAAAAAGAGGGTATGCTGATTAAGGTTAAAAGTTTAATCACAAAAGAATTTATGATAAAAAAAAAGAGAGGTAGAGGCTAGCCAATAAGCTCTACATGCCAAAATAATGTGGGGTCCAGTCCACTATCAGGGTCATTCTCTTCATATGATTCGGTAAACTCGCCGAGTGGGTGCAAACGCGACAGTGAACACCAGAGGGTTCATAGGAAAGTTTCGGATTACTGCAAATCCCACTGATCAACCAAAACGTCTTCAATCCAAAAGTTTATGTTATTTTAAATAAAACATGTACAGTTTAAATTATACAAAATTGAATTGAATAGAATACACCAATATAACTTTCAATAGAATAAATAATACACAAGTTTGCTTTTAATTAAATTAAATTGGAGTGCACATCATGTTTTTTTTAATATAAAAAATATTATATTAAAAAAAAAATTATTTAAATTGAAAAATAAGAATATTTTGTGTATTATTATATAAATTGTTTTAGTTAAAAATATTTTTGTTAAATGGTAATATTAGAAAAAGAAAATAAGTTATAATGATTTTTTTTAATCTATAGTTTTTCTAAATATGTAGCAGGCAGATATATTATAATATGCGTTTTCCAATTTACAAAAAACAAAATATTAAAATATCAAATTTACAAAAAATTAGTTATTATAACAATAACATAAAATAAACATTGTATAAATAATAAGATATCAAAAAACCAAACTAAACATACAAAATATTAAGCCGAAAACCTAGCAGTTAGAGCTTTAGAATTAAGTTTCTTACAAAAATTGTATTATTGTAATAAACTAAATAATAATAATAATATTATAATATTAGTAGTTACTTATCTTTTATAGTATCGTTAACTATATACCTTTTGAACTTCAAATTTGAAACAATCATTTTCAATTTGGAAATAATTATTTTCAAAACGGAATAAACAGTATCAAATTAGAAATAATATAATAAAATATGTAAACCATATTTATGACTAAAATTTTATTAATTTATTTGTACATTTAGACTACTTCATGCACTAATAAAAATCCCTAGAATGATAAAATTGTATATTAACATGTAATTTGTTGTTCTGTATAAAATATACAAAAAAGATTATACAGAAATAATAGGTAAGAGGGTTAATTTTTTTTGTTTTGTATATTTTTATTGAATTGAAATAATAAATAATATGGACAAATATACCGAAAAGTTTGATGCTTAAATTCGGAAATTTGGAATATTTTATTTATTATCTAAAATATTATTTTTTACTTCTATTCTATAATATATGATTATAAATTTTTACTATTGCCAATTTTTTCTTACAAAATCTTTCAAAAAATTCTATTTTCGTTTTTCCCCTAAAATAAATGTTTATTTATATTTATTTCAATATAATGTTGGTGTAAAAGCAAATATAAATTATGTATTTGACATGTTTTAGTAGAAAATGACATCTTCTTTCAATAATATATATTTAAATATTTCAAATAAAAATCAAATAATATTCTAAAAATGATTTAACAAATATAATACAGTTAATCTTAGGTGTCATTAGAACATTGCTGACAGTGATTTTATTTTATTATTTTTATTAACTTACATGTGTGCAATTATTTTTAATTTTTTATTTAAGATTTTATTTTTATTTTCAACCGATATTTATTATAGTTTTAAAGTAAAAACTTCACTTTTAATGCAATAAGCAGCTGCCTATCAGCTTAATCATTATTCAAGGTTAGTTTTGCATTAAGTTTTTGAAGGCAAATACTAGTATGTATCAAAAACAAAGAGAAAAGTACCACTTATATTAATTCTAAAATTAAAACTTTAACATAATATCATTCTTCGCTTTCGCTTGGCATAAAATTGAAAATTGAATTAAAACTCATATCGACAAAAATACATAAATTTTTTAAAAAAATCTCCACAAATTTAAAAATGTATGTAGAAATTTTTTAAATCTATTATATTAATTAAACATATTTACATTTTATATAACTACACACATTATATAATTATTAAATTAAAAAAAAAATCAAGTAAAATCTTAAATTATAAAATATTTCAGAAACGAAATAAAAACAATTTTATCTGTCTAGATTTTTTTTTTCCATCTCATTTCATTCATTATATTATTCATATTTTCTAGCATAAATATTATATTAATTTATGGACAGTAGACCACAACTTTTATTTTGTATAGTAATTTTTTTAAAGTAAATTTCAACAACTTTTTTTGTTCGAATCTACTTGGAGATACAAAAAGTACCATTTTACTATTATATTCATTTTAAAATGTTGAAAAAGATAATTACAAAAAAAGGATGGTATTCTAATGTTCAAATTTGCAGATCTGAAGGAGTGTTTCGAAGTTATTTAAAGATGGACCTGACGGTTACAGCATTTATTGTCACAATTTATTTAAACGATCCATTGCGAATGAGCCGGAATTTCGGTGGAGTGTTTCGTGTTGAGTTATATTTTCGCTTACCCCAACACACCAATTTACATCATCAACACTTAAATGAATTCGGAAGCTTATACAGAGTTTCTGGAATATGTGATGCAGGATAATATGAGTGGTGGAGCAATTTTTCAGCAAGAGAATTCATCTATTTTGATTTTTAATCCTACATTAATGTTATTGATTGGCCAGCTCATATATCAGAATCTTAACCAAATAGAATTTCGCAAATTAAATTTTTTTTTTATTTATATAAATTATATAAATTTTTATAATATAAATTTTAGTAGAATTAAACAAAAGTTTTATTAAAACTCGAAATGCTTCATATAATATTTAGATACAATTTTTCAGGTTCGTATATAGAAATTTCGCTCACTGTAGTTTAGGAGGGATCTTCAATCTTCTTGATTCTACTTAATAGGTATATATTATATAGAATCCATTCGCCGGCCGCTCTGCTTTGAAAAAAAAAATTCAAATTACTTAACACTTTATCAAGTAGTTTTTTGGTTTTATTTTTAGATTTTCATATTATTATCTTTAAAATGCATAAAAATTAGAAATTGAAGTCATAAAAATATAATGTTGAAATTGAAGAATTAAAAATATTTCCCCTTTTTATTAATTTTTTTTTTGTACATATTATTCTAAATTTTCTTAAAACAATAAAGGAAAAAAAATACGTACATTTTTAATGTACATATATCTTTTTGAAGAATCTTCTTATTGATGTTAACCTTTTAATTTGCATAGGTTTATTTTTTAACCGTTGTCATGAAAAAAGAAAATAAACTCCCCACAAACCTGAACGATGGCTTTTAATATCTATTATAAGACCAAATTAAAAAAAACATACCTACAGTAAATACGAATAAAATAATAAATATTTTAGTTCAAAGGACAAAAATGTTGCGATATTTTTATACATTGTCATTTCACCAAAAATGATAATCAAAAAGCCAAACAAGAAAAAATGAAAATTCCAAAAATACTTTTGTAAGAAAAATTGAAAAAGTTTTTTGGCACATCCTGACGATATAAAAATGAGAAAAGAAAACAAAACCAAAAAAATATGTTTTTCTTTTTCAAATAAATTTTCTTGTTTTTACTACTTTATATGAATTTTCTTTTACCTACATTTGCTACATACCTACATATGTACATAATTTTTCCCATATTTTTCATTTTGACTTTTGCATTTAATTTTTTCCTAATAATTCAATATCTCATTTTAAATTCAATATTTTTTTTTCTATTTTTTTATTTGTATTCCGTAAGAGATGTGGGAAATGAAGAAAATTTTGTACTTTTCTTCGTGGTATTTTTTTTGTTCAGGAAAATAAAGCTTTTATATATTACATGCATACCATCAAAATATATATATATATATATATATATATATATATATATATATCTGATATTTTTGTATTTTGGTATGCATTTTAAATCTGAAAAATATTAAATTTTCAAGAAAATAAAATATGTTTTTCAATACCGATTGAAAAAGGAAATTTTTATTTTCTGTAATATGTAGGTATTATACTATTCTTTTTTTTTTGGAAACCATTAAAGAAATTATTCTAAAAGAATATAACCTAAATGTTAATCTTTGTTTTTGAAAAATAAAACCATTAAATTTATTTTTAATTGAAATTTGAATTAAGTTGTGCGCATAAGAACTTCCTTTATTTAATATATGTGGGTTGGGGTTCTATATATTCACTAGAAGTTTAAAATAAGTTTTCGGATTTTTAGTGTCATTAAACAAACAAACAAAATATATAAATTGAATTTTGGTGCCACGAATGTTGCGTAGTAGTAGGTATATATAAATTATTAATTAAATTTAAAAAGTTATAAATTTCATAATACTATAATTAAAAATTTCTTTTAAAAAGTTGAACAATAACTATTAGCATAGTGTTCAAATTTAGTAAATGGTAGTTTTTATAGAACAAACTGATTTTTAAATAATATTTCTTAATCAATATTATGCTATTTTTTTCAGAAATTTTGTTTCACCGAGACATAATTATCAGGAAACTATGTATACAACTTCTGCTTAGGATTTGTGTAAAAATTTTCTCCATAAATTTTTTTTAATGCAAAACCAAACATGAATATTATTCCATATTTCTTTTTATGCATACAATTCTACTGCATTCCTAAAAATTGGGAAAATAAAAGAGCGAATTATAATTTCTGACTTTTTCTCCACTAAGCATATTTTTATCAAATTCATGAATATATTTACTACATCATTATATACTAATGGTTTATTTGATTCATTTAGTACAAAGTATTTTGACTGATTTTCTTTCACAAGGTGGTTGTTTAAATGGATATTTAAAAATTTAAACAATAAATAAATAAATAAATATTCAAAAAATTCAAAGATTATTGAATTTCAAATAACAATTTCCTATTTTATAATAATTATAAAAGTTTTGTTTCCAGAAAGCCTTTATTATTTTGCAATGCTCAAGCATTGGGTCCATAATGCAGTCTATATGACAAAATCTTTTAATTCTTTCCAGAATTTTAATACAATTTGTTACTAATTTTTTTTACTTTTCACTTTATAGTTTCAAAACACAATTCTGTAAAAAATATAGACCTGTAAAATTATGATTATATCAAAGATTATATCAAAAATCAAAGAATCAAATATCAGAAAAAAAATAATTATCAACAGTTTTCCGAATGGTTAAACTTTTTTGACGCGATCGACCGTTTGGCCATATAGATAGATATGTATTGATGGTGATGTATATTTAACTTTAGGACGAATGTAATACTCGTATATAAAAGTTTCATAAGTTTACTCTATTTTCCTGAATAAAAAAAAAAAAAAAACTACGACGAAAAGTACAGAATTTTCTTCATTTGCCACAACTTTTACGGAAAACGAGAAATAAAATATTGAATTTAAAATAAGACATAATAATTCAATATAAAAATTAAATACAAAAGTCAAAATGAAAAATAGGATAAAAATTTGAACATATATAGCAAATGTAGGTAAAAGAAAATTCAAAGTAGTAAAAACAAGAAAATTTATTTGAAAAAGAAAAACATATTTTTTTGGTTTTGTTTTCTTTTATCATTTTTATATTGTCAGGATGTGCCAAAAAACTTTGTCAATTTTCCTTACAAAAGTATTTTTGCAATTTTTATTTTTCTTGTTTGGCTTTTTGATTATCATTTTTGGTTAATTTTATGTATTTTTATAGGAAATCTTAACTATTCATAGTAATGTATGTGTTTTTTTTTTTTTCAAATTAGTTTGAGAGTTTTTGTACGGCTGAAATTGAATTTTAAAACATTATTCTTACTATAAAAAATTAGGAAAAAGTCTTAATAATTGTTCTGTAAAAATAAAACTTTTCTAATTTGTTAAAAAGTAGAAAACAGAGAGATACAAAAAGATTGTAATATTTATTGAATTGAAATTATTTACATGTAAAAATTGTGGTTTCTTTTTTTTTTAATGTTTTCAAAAAATTCTAAGAAATTTTTATTAAGAAAAAATGTATTTGAAATCAATCTCTGAATAAGTATATAATATAGCGATTTTTTCTATGAGTTCCAGGCATATAACAGTGTTATATTAATGTTGTTTTTATACATATATTAAAATTAAAATTCACATGTTATATATACATTAACAAGTATTTGTTACACACTAACATAATATAACTTTAATGTGAAAATTTTAATTTATAACATTGGCTAAAAATTATCTAAACAGAATAAAAATTAAACTTTTATTTCTTGTCAAAAAATAATTTATTTTATCCTTTTAAAAGCCTTATTCTCAATTTTACTTTTCAATTCATTTATTTTTTTATTTTCAATAATTTTAGTTTTTCTTCTGATTTATAATTGCGTGGTTCTGGTTGGTGTTTTATATTTTCCTTTTATTTTATTTACTTATTTTCTTTATTCTTTCATTTTTATTCTATATAAAATTTTAATTTATTTAAATATTAAATTTATTTTCATTAATCCTTTAATAATTAATTGGAATAAAAAACAAATATAATAAAATATTTATTTCTTTAAATCAGTGTGGAGTGAAAATTTGTAAAAAGAAATCTTCAGTTCTCTTTAGAAAATTTTTGGGTATGTATACTATGGGTATACTATGCATGTAATTTCTTTTTTCCCAATACCATTGACATTAACCAAATCGATTTGAATAAATTATTCTAAATTAAAAAAATTTATTTTCTAATTATTTATAATTATCCATTTTAATTACAACCCAGTCTAACATTTTATAATGATTTTATAAATAGAATAAATTAAATTGAAAAAAAAACATTGGCTAAAAATTATCAAAACTTACGACTTATTAGATTACTATCCCAAATGTAAGATAGGTATTTAATATTTAAGCAGATATATCCAGTTATTTGGTACAAATTTGGTTAGATTGCGATTTTTTCGGTATTAATTCCCGAAAAATTTTACTTTATAATCTTTCTTTTGAGCTCAAAAAAGGAGTTCAAAAGTACATCGTATTCTCAAGCGATGGATTTTATTAATTTACTTATTTAACTGAGGCTAAAAGTATTATCAACTTTAAAAATTTACGAAAGTAATTGAAGCTTAATTAATTCATATATTCCACTGATATATTGAAGAAAAATTTAGAATACATTACTACAAATCAAATCGTAAAGGTAATGATGAAATAATTTATAGCATTTGTCAACAAAAAAAGACGTGAAATCTTTCCGCATCCATAAGTTGCGATTTTGGCATTTATGAAGCTTGGATTGAAGCAATTAAAAAAAATACAGCAACTTACAGATGTATTTTTTTTTCTCCATATTGTGGAAGTTTATTTTAAAAAAGTAACAACATTTTTCTATGAAGTAGGTATTAAGTACAATACAATATGTATGTTAATAAATGGATGAGCTTGATAATTTCTATTTCAATTGGTTCATTAATTAATTAGAATATTTAAAAGAAAACTTAATTAATTTTTTGTATTCTACTTAATTTATGATTTTTATTATTTTAATAAATAAATAATAGTACAGGCAAATTAAATCGAAAATCATCAAATAAACAAAAAAATTGCGAAGTATCTGAAACTTTCTACACTCATACACAAACACATTCTTTTGAAGAATCCGATGAGTCCCGAGCATTCAATAGTGTGCTCGACCCAGTATTTGACAATCAAGTTTTTCAAATACTGTGTCTGTATCTAAGCACGAAATAATTATGTTTAAACTGTTTAAAACTTATGAGCAATGATGGATTTACAAATAAACACTCTAAGCTCGAGCGTCGGGCGGCAAATAATGGGCGGTAAAATTTCATAAAATTTTTTTTCGGCAATTGTATTATAATATAAAACTTTAAAAACTAAAATATATTTTTCGAGAAATCGAATTTATTCGAATAAAACAGCATTTTTCATTTTTATTCAACAATATTATTAATAGAAACAAAATTATAGTAATGCACCGAATAAAACAGCATTTTTCATTTTTATTCAACAATATTATTAATAGAAACAAAATTATAGTAATGCACCTTATTATTTAAGATCTTAGGATGCTAAATTTACCTAACTTGTCTATATTGATAGTAATTTACAAAAAAAAAAAAAATACAAAATAATATTATTTACATGTGCCGCAAAGGGTCAAGCGTGGCCACTCCAGCACACTCTTTTTAGCTAGGGACTCCTTGGTTTCTTGAAATATATACATTTTCAAAAGTCTATACCAAGTTACAGCCACTTCGCAATTTTTTTGTTTATTTTGGACAATTTGCCTGTACTATAAATGAATAAAATCAATAGTAATAATAACACTCATTGAAGAATATCCATTTCTCTACATATACTGAATTTTTTTTATCATGTTCGCATTTTTTTTTTCATAACCCAACTGTCAGATGAAAACCTTATTGTGCACACGCATCATTAAATTATATTTAAATTCCATTTTTGTTTCTTAAATTGTTCAATTCAAATTCTTGTTCATAAATTTTATTTTTGATTTTTTTTTTTAAATTGACTCTGTCTTTCAAAAACATTTTTTTTTTCTTAATGATAGTTAAGAATATTTTTTTTTATTTATGAATCGTGCTCAAAATCAAAATTACTTTTTTAAAACAGAAATTAATGACTTCATTTTGGAACGCAAAAAATATTGCTTCACACTCTGTATCCTTAAATCATGATTTCAATTTTTTACCGACAGTGTTGATTTGTAGGTTGAAAAATGTAGAAAAGTAACTAAAGATGAAGTACAGAACCCGCTTTCAACATTTATATTTAAAATTTCTGAAGAATATTTTTTAATTTTTCTAATATCGCTCTTCATTCATTTACCAACTTTCATCTGAATGAACTTTGAACCTCCCCAGTCAATTCTTAATTGCTATCGGATAATTTTTTTATGTTCCCTCAATTGACTCATAAAAACTAATTCTTAATGGAACATTAGCAGTCACTTACAGACGCAGAAGATATATAATTGACATTTAGCTGGTTATTACGATATACCTACATAATCCTTTTATCCACATTTCCAAACTTGTTTTCACCACAATCCTTTCAAAAATTTAAAATTATGTAAATTTTATATGAAAATAAGTTCGACCTTTTACGCTTTAAAATTCCGTTGTCTTATACTAAGGCTAAGCGAACGAGATTTAGTATATTTTGGTATTAAAATGATCCAAATCGGCCAATTGGTTTTTATGGTTATATCACTTAAGTAATTTAGAGACAGTAGGACGGGCAGACCGTTTTGTAATTTTTCAAGGGAAACGGGCTAAAAGATTGATTTATTAAATGATAAGATGTCCAAAATTAAATTGGATTAAACACATTAAACACATAGATTGAATTTTTTATTATATCAAATATAATAGTTTGTTAAGTGCCACAGTTAAAAATGTTGGTTTTGTTTTTCTTCTCATGCGTTTTACATTTGTTAGTTAATTTAAACAGAGTGTTCAAAATGTGAAAATATACTCGGGAAGAAAAGATATTATTTCTGTTATACTTGGCCACGCTTTATTAACTAAACCACAAACGTGATATGATTTTTGGGTTATTTTTTTTGTTAACAACATCAATTTATAAAATTCCTTAAATTTAAATTTTAGATGTTTTTTTTTTTTGGAATATATGTTTATAAATAAAACATTCACATTCACTAACGATTATGCGAAGTGAAAATTTGTGAATTTCTCATATTCTTAAAATGATTTACATATATATCAGATTTTTAAATCCTTTTTAAGTTATTTCGACGTATATCATTTCCCTTCATTATTAATAAGTTTTCATTTTTCTTCCATAATAATATTAAAATTGAATGCTATAATAAAAATACTTGAGTTAATGGTTTGTGAAAAAATGTTTTTTCAGTACCTAAAAATAACGTGTACCTACTAGAAAGAATCAGTAAACATAGGAATAGGAACTGATTGTACGATCAATCATGCGTTAAATTCTACCTTCTAAATAAAATGAATGATAAATTTACTAAGAAAGGATTAAATCTTAGAATAAACTGATTAAAATTATTAATAATATTAAATATAAAATATAAGAATTTAATTAAAAATTTTGAAAGTGTCCAGTGAAATTCTAAGGTTCAATTAGGAATTTTAATTTTTATTAAAGTTAAATTAAAGTTCACTCATTATTCTGTTTGCGAGGGATGAGAGACCAGTTTAAGCAGTAAATTCTGCTTGCGAAAGCACCGCAATTGCATTCACATAAATATTATGCACGTTTTTAGTTTTTCCATTTTACGATTTTATCTTAAAACCTAAAAATTTTATCATTTTTTTTTATAATTATTTCCATTTCATATCCTCGAATCTATTTTCCTCTAAACAATTTAGTTAATTTTTAAAAAAAATGTCATTTAATTTGGAAGTATTTAATGCATTTTATCTGTAAAATTTAATCTTTTTATTTCAAATGCTTTGAGGCG
>OZ023275.1:21596743-21633950 GCA_964007475.1 Hybos culiciformis | reverse complement strand
ACTATATTGAATGTGTAATAGAATAAATTAAAATTTTGTAAATAGCATTTAATTCATTTTTCCTTAATCTAAGAGTAATTGTAAATGTTTGAATTAAAATTTACATTAATATAATTTGAAATTTAAATCCGTTTATGTCTCAATTCAAAATTTTATGTTCAATTTTAAGTTTGTATATTAGATTAGCAATGAAAACATCAGATTTATATATCTCATTCAATTTGAAAAAAAAGGGTTAATGGAATTTTTTTGCTTGGCAAAATTAATCAATAAAATTGCAATAAATAATATAGGATGAAAATATATAGAAATTTTTTTATATTTTAAATGAAGTTAAGAGAATTTTATTTATGTCGGTATTATTTTAAAATAAATAGTTAATATAATTTTAGACTCTTATATTTTTTATATTATTACTGAAAGTAATTTGAAGAAAAACAAAAGCTCTGCAGAAGATTTATTTTAACCTTAATCTATAATTAATAGCTAGATTTTTAATGAGTGCATTATTTTGTCCTGAAAAAAAGGGATATTTAGTAGTAACTTAAAAGACAAAAAATTCTGGAATTTAAAAAGATATATTTTTTTTTCTCCAACATAAAATCTGGTCATTATACTAATTTTCTTTTTTATTATTATACTTATTTGTAATTCAAGAAAATGTCATCATATTATGTATATATTTACAATCTGAGTAATTATCTTACCGCAATTAAATAATCTGTATATAACCTCTTATACATTTAAAATAGTTTCATAGAAATACTTATTTCTGTATGTATATAATATACTTTATCGATTTTATTTTATTTTTTTTTTGTGTTTAATGTATCATGCTTCTTTATTTAATTAAAAGCATTTATTTAATAAAAATTAATAATAATCTGGTTAGGCAACTTCTGTATAAAATTCTATATACATAGTTTTCTACATAATATGTGCATAATTTAATCAAAGTCTTAAAGAAAATATACCAAAAAAAAAAATGTTAACCTTAAAGCACAAGTTCAGAGAACACATACAATATCGGACTATCCTTTTTTATTTTAAATGTGAAAAACATTTTTTTTTGTGATGGAAACTCTAACCCTTTCTAATTTTTGGTCATTAAGAAAACTTTTCCATACATAAATTTTATTGTATATAGTCTTTTAATAAATTCTTAAAAATTATAGATTTATACAGTCAGAGCCTTTCAATTGGCACTAATTTCTGCATATACCATCTCTATGTACTCAAATATATACTTATTTTTAGGCCATTAAGTCAATTGACATTTGCTTGGAGGGTGATTAAGTTTGTGTAACCAAGTCTATGGTTATATCAAAATTAAATTATAACTATAAATTTCTCTAAAAAATTACAGAAGATTATAGCTCTAACTTTGAACAAATAGAGATCCTCTAACTTCTTATATCTGAGCATCTACAAACACAGTAATTTTTGTGTTTATTTCTTATTTGCCAAAACTGTAGAAACATATTATTATTATTATGTTATAAGATAATACCAATAAAATATAATATTAAAATATAATGCTTGAGAAGAGTGACAAAGTTTTTTAAATGATATAAATTTATGTCAATAACACAAATACTTCTCTTTTTTATTTGTTTTCTTTGGTTACAAAAAGATTTGTAGATGGTTCAGCAATTTTGTAATTTATATTGTTTTAAAATATATATGTACACAAGTTCAGTAAATTTTATGTAGGAACGTATAAAATATATAAAATTAAATTCAATATTATATAAAAGAAAAAAAATAGGGCAAAAAGTTTTTGACCTGAGTTTAAATTGTTCGATAATAGTTTTTAACTTAAAAAAAATATGTGGTTTGTTCTGAATTTATAAATATACATATAAAGTAATTTTGTCGAATATAGTGTCAAAAACATACACTAAATATTTCTATTAATTCATCAATAAATCTATTAAAAAATTATAACGATAAATTTTAAAAGATTTTAAAACAATTTATTATATACCTTTTTCTATATAATAACTTTTGAAATTTTATATGATAAAAAAGGTTACAAACTTATTTTGAATTCATAATTTATAATAATAATAAAAAAAACAATAAAGTGTCTTTGGTTTATAATATTATGTATGTATTCGTGTAATATTCAAACATGAAGAGAAAATTAAATTAAATTAATAACAAAAATGAATTTAGATAAATAAAGATTTTATGTATAAAGATTAACAATAAAGATATAAAAATAAATTTCCTTATCTCTTCTCGAACTTTATTATTTGGAACAAAGCTCGGTTAAATCAGACCTGTTTTAAGATGGAAAATGGGAACAAAAAATTAGGGACATTTAGCGAGGATCTACCTGGGATCGAGAGCGAATTTCAAAAAAAGAAAAACTGATCCAGACATAGTTTGAAGGCTACTTTCGATTAAGTTGAAAGAAAAAAACACTTAAAGACCTCTTTGTGAATTTACCAAAATCCTATATGGAAATGGTCTCATGTGAATAAAGACAGAAACTACAACTTTGTTTCATGTTATTAGCTATACAAATAAATAATGGATCATTTAAACCAGCCATGCACAACCTTTTCAACGCTGTGGGCCGCATTAGCAAATTAATAATTGAATGTGGGCGACAGGACAATTACAAAAACTAAAACTCTAGAACCAGTTATTATTATATACTTTATTATAAAAAAAAGAAAATTAACATTCAAAATAATTCATAATATCTCAAATTATTATTAGTAACTATAATTACTAACAACTTAATTTTAATGAGATTTTTGTGGTTGCATATTAGATGCCAACTTTTTCATATCTGGGGTAATATTTGTAGTAGCTACTTTTACCACGGCATTTAAATTTTCATTTGTAAGTCGGTTTCTTTGAATTGATTTATTCAACTTCATTATTGAAAAAGTTTGCTCACAAATATACGTACTTCCGAATAAACTTCCACAAAGCGCTGCATTTTGTAGTAAATATGGAAAGTTTTCTTTAGGAAGACATCTATAGAAGTTCATTAAATCCCCTTCCTTAAATTTGGACTTCAATTCTTCAATTCAATTCCTTAAATTTGGACTTCAATCTCAACCAGTAATTACTTTTTTAGTGTCGTTTCATTTCATATCGGATTATTTTCTTATGCATTTCAATATAATTGCATAATTTCACAATTAGTATACAACAAATTTTTTTTTTGTTTCAAGATACAAATTATAAATAAATTAGGGCCGCAGCAAATATATAATCGGGCCGCATGCGGCCCGCGGGCCGCGGGTTGTGCATGGCTGATTTAAACAGATATTATTGAATGTAAGAACACTATAGCCATAAGAACAAAGTTTTTAATATAAACCTTTTTTATATGGGATCTTTTAATCATTTTTATTTGTTGTGTATACATATTTTAATATTTTACTGTCGTCCGATCGAGCTATAAAGAATCTCAATCGAATAAAGAGAAGTGGTACAATTTTCACTTCTCAAATTCTAGGACAATCAATGCCATCAAGTTAATATAGATCAGTTTCAAGTAGGATTTCAGTAAAATCACGGAGAGGTCTTCAAATGTGGTTTTCTTTCAACCCAATCGAAAGTAGCTTAAAAACTGTAAGTACGGTAAAATTTTTGTTTCCCGAAATTCGATCTCGATCCGGAGCTACAGCCACTTAAAGTGCCAAAAACTGTCATTTTTTGCTCCCATTTCCCAGCTTAATACAAATCTGATTTCATTGGTCTTGGTTTTAAATAACAAGTTTCGAAAAATTTGAATATGTCTTTTAAGGAATTTACAAACAAACGACTTGAAATTACAAAAAAAAAATATGTGAGTCTCGGGACACACGGAAGAAGTGAAACTTCATGGCAAGTAGTATTTTCTGGGGAGGCTAAATAAATATTTAAAATGGCCAAGTGCACATAAGACTTGACGCCAATCGATTTTTTCGACGGCGACTAGTTGATTTTTGTGCTTCGACTGCTGCGCCCAGTCGACTTAAAATAACTTGTTTTGGGGGAATTCGGCGGCTTAGAAAAAATTAAACAAAAAAAATTAAAAACCAGCGACTACTTAGATATAAAAACATTTAAAAATTCTAAAATACTTTTTAAGCTAAAAAAGTTTAGTGGCATAATGGCTTTTAAATTATTTCAAAATGACTAGAATTATGGCTGCATGGCAACACTGATTGCCAGATGATTTTAAGCTGTAAACACAATTCCGGTTACAACTATATTATTAGCGACAATAATGTATGAAAAAACAGCAGCGTGGCTTAAATCATGTTTTCTTTTTGTTGCCCGAAAAGTTTAACCTAAAATAACTTTTTAAATATGCTTCAAAAATTTCATGTTTAAGTAATGTACTAATTATTAAAAATATTCTACATGCATTGCATTAATGGAATTTAATGGCAAAAATAATTTATACTAACAATTCAATTACAAATTACTTCAAAAAAAAATCTGTTTTAGTTAAAAGAGCATTTTCAAATATGCCTGCAAAATTTGACATTAGTATTTCTTCCCAAAAATAATTGTAATAAAAATATTCCTCCTTCATTTTATTAGTGTAATTTAATGTTAAAAATAAATTACACTAACAAACTAAAAATTACATTAAGAAAAATTAATATCAAAAATAAATTATCTGCAAAATAGGTGCATGTGGAACATTTTTATTCAGAATACATATTTTTATTCCAAAAACTTTTTGAAAATTAGCACTAATAATTAATAAATGAAATATTTTTTTTATTATTGTTTAAAATAAATTTCCCTTTTAATCGAAAACAAAATAGTATTTTCGACTTTAATTCTGAGCCAATATAGAGTAGGTTATTGCGCTGATAAACTTCATTAAGTTGCTAGCGGCTGTCGGTTTTATCATCAGCTGACACATAAATTTTTTCTTTTTTCTTTTTTTTTTTTGCCTTTTTTTTTGACAATAATCGAGGCATTTTTTGACAATAATCGAGGCTTTTTTGACAATAATCGAGGCATTTTTGACACTTACATTTTTTTCACTCTCAATCACAATGCCTCTAAAGAAGTTTCACTTCAAAAAATGGTTTTAAAATATTAGTGCTTCTCCCAGGATTTTTATTTTTCTTGAATAAAAATATTTTAACATAAAAATATTTTGATAGTGTCAAAAAAATACAAATTCTCCGGAGAATATTTTTTTTACTTTTTTTTATTATTTCTTTCAAGAGAAAAAATGTTTTAAAAGTTCAAAACAAAACAACTTTGATTTGACAGTAATGATGTTTTTTTGTACAGAATATTTTAATACATGCCTTGGGGCATGTATTAAAAAATTCAACTTGAAATATTTTTGACATTAAATTACACTAACAAAATACATTATGAATATTTTTATTCAGAATATTTTTATTCAAAAAAATCCTGGGAGAAGCACTATTGATAAAAATTTAATTTTAAAATAGAAATAATAATATTAAAAACAGCTGTTTTTTTTCTAAAATGACTATAGAACATGTTTACATTTAAAAATATGTAAGAAATTTGAATATTTTTCTTTTCATTAATTAAATTAAATTCAATAAAGAAATGTTAATTATTCGCTGTATTAACTTACAAAATTAACTTTACACACAAAAAATAATTATTTTTACATTTTATTTCATAATTATTTCCTTTATTTTGTTTTTTATATCGAAAATGGCAATTTTTCGTCTGAAGTAATACTTACTACAAAAAAAAATTAGAAATATTTAACAGAAATCGTTTCTCGTGGTAATTAGTTACAAGTTGTATAATTATAATGAGTGCAAATTATGAAAAAATTTAATTCAGATCTAATCAGTGGCGTAGCTAGACATTTTGGGCCCTTGTGCAAGAATCTATTTTGGAGCCCACCTACAAAATCTTTCCTTATTAAATAAAATATACAAATAAAAACTTATGTGTATTTGTTTTTATTTTTAAAAAATTACATCGGAATTACATTAGAACATTTGCAAATTCTTTAATCGTCATGTTTTCTTTCAAATCGTCTTTTACGAAGTTAGCGGCTTGTATTAACTGGGGCCAGATTCTATAAGGAAAATGTACTAAAAAATGTGGTGTGGTTTCGTTATTTTGCTTTCTGTAACAATAAAATTGTTGTTCGAGCAACATTTTTTAAGCAACATCAAATTAGGTGTTGCTTAATAATTTTTTGTGGTTTTTTTTAATTTTTTTTTGTATATTTTAAATTAAAAGCGCGAAAGGCAAAAAAAAAAAAACTTTAAAAGTTTTTGAAGAAGTTTTAAAATTTCTCATTGCGAAAAAATTCTTTTCGTATATGTAACTACCTATACTTACCTAACAACGAAAATTTTTCGGACCAGTATCATTGTAATGGGGCTCAGTGAAAAAAAAAACTCTTATATTTGGGTATCTGGGGACCGTCCCCAGTAAATTATTAGACCTACTTTGCTCCCTCCGATTACTATTTGTTCGCTTCGATGACACATGGCCTGGCTGACCGGCACTTCTCGTCATATGAGGATACAAAAACTGGCTCGATGTTTAGATAGCATCGAAAGACAAAGACTTTTTTCGGGACGATATTCGAAAGCTACCAGAAAGATGGGAAAAAGTAGTCGCTAGCGATGGGCAATATTTTGAATAAATAATTTGTTTAAAACAGTTTTAATAAACAGTTTTTTGGAATAAACGCTCAAAATTTGAAAAAAAAGTCTCATTATTAAGTTGTATAACCAAATAATAAAAAAATAATTTTTGTTTTATTTGAAAAAAAAAAAAAATATTAAAATAAATAAATACAATTTTTTATGTCAAAAATCCTTTAAAGCAGTGACGTCAAACATTTTAGTAGAATTTTTTTTTTTAGGGTTACCGGATATTAAATAGAAAATTTAGCCATATTTAGATTATGAACAACATTGCTTACAGAAAGATAATTTTTTTAAACCACACAAAACTGTGGTTCAAAATATCTAAAATGTGGTTTTCAAATAAAAAGTTACAGAATCTGTATATTTTTTTGAAATATTATGGCAAGCTATCTTCATTTCCTGTCACACATAGATCAAATATTTCTAGGTTGAAGAAATGCAAAATTTTGGTTAATTGTATTCATACCTACGAAGCGTTTTTCAATTTGGACAATTATTTTGTCTAAGGTATTGAAACGATCTAGAGAAAGATTTATAGTAATAGTAATATACACACACAGCAGTGGGATAATAATTTCTCCTCATTTTATGTATGTATTTCCTCTAAAAAAAAACTTATCAGAGTAAATTTTATTACACGAATTTTTTTTTGGATTGGTTTGGTTGGAACCAGGATATTAAAAAAATAAGAATATTGTCTCAAAAAATTTTTTTTTTTAATTTTAATCTAGAAAATTAATTTTTTTTTTTTAATTTTATGGTTTGATGAATGGGCCCCTACAGCAATGGGCCCTTGTACTTCGCACACACTCGCCATACCTAGCTACGCCACTGGATCTAATAGAACTTATTACTGCTGGTAAAATTTTAAATTTTAAATTTAAGGAGTTGTAGCTCCAAACAGGTAAGTATTAAATTAAATTTGATTCAGATTATATGTACATGTGAACTAGACCTGTGGTTGTTTTTTTATTTTTTTTAAACTCAAGATTGAAAAAATGGACGATATTAATATTACTTATTATTTTAATGTTATTGTTATTTGTTATTATGATTATTTTTTAAAATTTGTTGCAAATAATTTGTATTTATTAAAATTAATTTCTAGGAACTTATAATATATAGATTCTAAAAATAAATTTGTTTTGTTTATTTTTTTTCAGCAAAATAACAGAAATAAGAAGCTTGAAATGCAGATTAAGGATCAGAATCCAGTACAATTAAAAAATCATGAAAAGACATATTCAAATTTTTCGAGACCTTTTATTTAAAACCAAGACCAGTGAAATATGATCTGTATTAAGTTGGGAAATGGGAGCAAAAAATGACTGTTTTTGGCACTTTAAGTGGCTGTAGCTCCGAATCGAGACCGAATTTTGGGAAACAAAAATTTTACCGTACTCACAGTTTTTAAGCTACTTTCGATTGGGTTGAAAGAAAACAACATTTGAAGACCTCTCCGTGATTTTGCTTAAATCCTAAGTGAAACTGGTATATAAAGGATTTAAAAATAATCGTAGTGTCGTATAGCTTTTGCTACAGCTGAAGCTTCAAAAACTATTCTTATCTTACGTTTTCTTTTCTTAGCTATGTTGGCCTTGCAATTTTTTTTAACTTTTCTTGCATACATTTTTATGTTTCTGTTAATATGCGGCAGCGCCTCATAAACAGCGAATTATGTAAAGACTTATATTCGATGTTTTTACATAAAACATTATCCAATTTAATATAAATATTTTAGTTTTATCATTTCTCAGATCCATTTTAATCTATATTTAACAGCAAATTATATATTATGTAATATTTACGTATTATAATATGTTTAATGCTAACAAGCATTTATATTCTAAACAGCCCCATCATAATAAAAAAAAAGTTTTAAAGTAAATTCTAATTTCAATAACTTTGCAATAACTTTATCGTATCGTAATATTAATATTTATAAAAAAATTATGAAAATTTTCGTTATTGAAAATGAAATGCAAAAAAACAGGAATAAACTTTTCAAAAATAAAATTTTATATATTTTTTTTAGATATAAAACGAAAAGGTTTTGCATTAAACATCAATATTGTTTGCTTCCTTTAACACTTATTTCAACATTTATTTATTTTATATTTTTTTTTTTTTTCAATATTTGAAATTTTCACGGAAAATGTTATTTTAATTTAAATTTTGTATATTTATTTTCTCAACATTTGTTGTTTATCAATATTTAAAAAAAAAAATTTTTTTTATTTACTTCAAATTCTGATTTTCATTATTTCAGGCAGGAACGAAAGCAACACTCACTCTGTTTATATTTATTTGGAAAATATAAATACAAAAAAATATTATTAGCATATTTCCTAGGTAAAAGAAATCGATAAAAAATAAAATTAAAATAAAAGATAACAAAAAAAAGAAAAATAAAATAAAAATATTTGAAAGTAATTTTATAAATCGAAAAAAAAACAGAGAAAATTTGCTAAAAACATTATCAAAAATTTTTAAGAATGAAATTAAATTCAGCATTTTTATTTGTGTCCAACAATAAAGTTTTCATTGCCAAATTTATATTATCCATCCTCCTACTATACTTAACTAAATCGAAATTCATTATCTATATACGGGTGTAGAAAAAGAAAAACATTTTGGAATAAATTTTTCTTCTTTGCTTTTAATATAATATTAATACAACCCATAATATAATGCCTTCCGATAGCTTCCAATCATTTTTGTTTCACAATAATGTTGATCAAAACAGTGAAAATAAAAGTTATAATCAAAAATTTGCATACACGCGTCTTCGATTGTTGTGTGTAACCAATTTTGCGATATTAGAATTAAATGAAAAGCTAAACGCAATTGGAAATAAATAGAAATTCATGATTTTTATTTATAATGAAATCAAAAGGGGATTTCACTATAATTTTTATTTAGAAATTTTATTTTAGAAATTTTATTTATTTCAAATGCTTAATACAAGCGAATAAAAAATATAATGATATTAAAATTAAATATATATACAATTAATTTAATAAGGGATGTAAAAATATATACAAATCAGTAACATTTACTATTAAATAATGTATCCCTTAGTTTGAATTATTCAAAATAGTATAATAAAATTTACTTTTAAAAGAAGGACTTTCGAAAACGTATAACTGAAGCAGGAATTGGTATCGGTTATAAATCTTGAATAGGGAGTTAAGTGGGCTATATTGACCATAATTGGTTCTGGAAAATTGAATACAAATGACATCAAAACTTCTAAGACTTCTTGAGGGCACATTGAAAAATAAGTTAGACATTAAACAGCTACTTGTCGTTTTTCCTTCGATGACTTTATGGATAAAGCTGAACGACAAATAAGCTCTTCTATTCTCCAGACTTGGGAAATTTAGAAGTTGAAGTCTGTGAGTGTATGGAGGTAGATTCAAATTATCCTGCCAATTGAGGCGCCTTAAAGCGAAACGAAGGAAATTTTTTTGAACCGATTCCAATCTAGAGATATGAGTAGCGTAGAATGGATTCCAGACCTGGCAAGAATATTCCAATATGGGACGAACAAAAGAAGAATATAGAAGCTTCATAACATATGGATCATTGAATTGTTTAGATTGCCTCTTGATAAAACCAAGAACACGCAGTGCCTTACTTGTAACAAAATCGATATGTTTAATAAAATTCAACTTTTCATCCAACAAAACTCCAAGATCAGTGGTCTCTACTTCCCTTGTTAAAGTAGAGGATCCAACACTGTATTGAAAATCAAAAATGTTCTTCTTTCTACAGAATGACATTGAGTGACACTTATTAACGTTTAATTGAAGATTATTTGAGGTACACCAATTACAAAATGATTCGATATCATTTTGCAAGTCAATGCAGTCGGAATAACTAGTTATGGACTTGAAAATTTTTGCGTCATCTGCGTAAATAAGAACTTCAGATGATAATATTTGCTATAATATTTGCTATGTAGTAATTTGAAGTTTCTATAATCATAAGTTTAATAGAATGTATTTTGCAAAGTCGATCATAAAAAATAAATAACTAATTTTTTTGGAATTCTTAAAAGGATATTTCTTTTGACGAAATATACTTTTAAGAATTCCAAAAAAAATTAGTTCTAGAGATTTATTTTTTATGAACGACTTTGCAAAATACATTCTATTAAATATCTTAGTTACCGATTATTATACAATTTAAATCTCAAGTTTTCTTCGGCTCAAAATGAAGTTAAAAATATTTTCTTTTTTCTGAGGAAAAGTAGAATCCATCAAGGTTCAACTTCATCAATATTTTTATAAAGAACTGATTGTCTTGAATTATTATTTTTTACTTAATGTTAATAAAATGGCTTGTTACTCTGTTTTTTAAACATAATACAGGATTTGGGATAGTTATGAAGTAAATATTTTATACTATATGCACATACTACGAAAAATTGTAAATTTTTGTACATATTATGTACATTTATTTTTATGTGTGATACCTATCAATATTATTAATTGAAAATTGATTTAAATTACAGAAAAAGATAAGAAACAACATGAAAATATGCATATTCATTCCATATATTACATTGTATGTATTAATTAATTTATAATGTTAAAATTTCTTTAAGTTCAACAATTTAACGTCTTCTACCAAAATCAAGAATATTTTAAATTTTATAAAATATGAAGGATGAAAATTTCTTGAAATGAACATACCATACAAAATTGTGTATAAGCAAGTACATATACAACACATAATTTTCCATCAAAATGATGTACCTACGTGATAAGAAATATAAGTTTTTATTTAGAAGAGTGTTAAAATATTTCAAATTATGGTAAACAGAAATATATTATAATAAGATAAATTTGTTTTTTTTTTTTATTTTAGATTTTATTATTGTGTTAAATATTAATGAAACTGATTAAATAAAATACATATTAATTTGAATCATAAGCAAAAAAAATTTTTTTTTTTTCTAAATAAAAAGTAATTTTAAATAAAATACATTTTTAACCATAAATAACCTTTTAGAATACGTGAACATACGATGTGAACTATGGGTTTATATTTTTTAGAGAAAAAACTGGAATAGGTATTCAAAATAACTTTCTTAAATCCGAAAAAGATGTATAACCCAAATGACGAGTTAATCTCCTCAGAAGATGATATAGTATCAAAAAAGTAGTAAATATGAGCCTAAAAATTGAATGCAGAAACAAATCTAGAAGCAATATATTAATTTGGTCGCTAGTATATATATGTACTTACCTAATATTATATGAAAATTTGTTATTTTCGTTTTTAATTGTCTTTATATTCTTCAATGTAAGCTTGAATTTTTAACATGATTTAACTTTTAAAAAATTAAAATGAACACATCAGCAAACAAATGCGACCAACTAATCGATAAATGTTGTTATTCATGTTTATTTTACGTGAGCAAAACCAATAAAAAAAATTTAGAAAAAAATTTATTCGATGAAAACAAAAATATTTTGTATAAATGTATGTAAAAAGAAAATTATATTGGAAAAGCTTACTTTATTTTATTGCATTAATCGTATTTTCAATAACTTTTCCTTGCAATAAAACAAATACATTTAGATATTTTTCTTTATAAATAAGTATAAATGTTGTTCGTAAATCGTAGTACAGCGTGAAGATAACGAAGGATTTTGTACTTGTTTAGATTGGAAATATGAATAAGCAATTATTATGATATAAAGTGAATTTATGTATAAGTTGTTCAAGGTCTAAGATATCTGTTCATTTTCTACGATTTTTGCGGAACGGCTTAGTATTAAATACAAAATTTATTTGGTTTTTATCAGAGCGAGGCGAAATTCGGTATATTACAAAAAAAAATTTATATAGTATTATACTGAAATTCTACACGTAATATTTCTGTATTCTAAAATTTCTGTGTTTCCCATTTTCTATATATCCAAATACGTAATTTTAATTTATTATTTTTTATATAAATACAATTATGTACATTAGAGTAATTATTTTAATATAAAAAATTGGGAAATGGGAGGTGAATAGGAGGCAACACATGAATGTGAATACAGATGATAGGAGAAATTTAAGGAGCAAAACTTCTTAATATTTCCTTTTGCAGGAATTGTAATTTTTAAAAATAAAAAAATAAAAAAAGGAAGAAAAACAAAATTTTTTTTTTCCTTAAATTCTTTCCTGCACTTAAAAGTTTTCTATTTCAAATTGATTATTTTGCATACAGGAAGATTAATAATAAAAACAAATGGCTAGATTTACGATTAACTAAACAAAAATTTAAAAAAATTATTTCATTCATAAAAAAACAATTAATTGTATTTTATATAAGTAATTGTTATTCAAAACATAAAGAAATTTTTTTTATAAATTAGGGTGACTATTTTATTATTTATATCAGCAGGACTATTTTCAAATGAATCAAAGTTCTCTGAAAACATGAGCTTTGTTTTTTTTCTTTAACTTTTTGGACAGATTTAATTCTTTGCTTATTTCGTACGGTTTTTAATACGAACCCATCTGGGTACACTATTTTTTTTTTCTCTCCCTTTTAACAATATTAATAACAATTTTAAAGTCTAATTTAAATTTGATTTTTCTTTGAACGCATACAATCATTGAAAAAAAAAATTATAAAATAAGAATAAAATATTATGTCAAAAACTGGATCAAAAAATGAGAATAACAAAAGTTCAGAAAATGATGGAATTGAATATATTTTATCGTTGTGTTACGAGAAAAAACATTTGGCTTGCGCTTTTTATAAAATTTCAACAGCCGAATTATTTGTGTCACACGAAACCAGCGAAATACCGCCATATTACAGTTATTTGGAAAATTTATTGCGTCTTTTAAAACCGGAATACTGTTTGGCAGCGGGGTCAAATGAATTCCTAAAGAAAATCTTATTTTTATTAAAATATCCAAGTGATGCTGAACCAGATGATTTTCGTGTTAAAAATCATCTTGAAATGACTTCATCGTTTTTAGTATTCCCATTAAATCGAAAAAAATTTTACGAAAATTATCATTTAATTTTGAAAACTCAACAAGCTGGCGCCGATGAAGACGAATCTAAAAATATTAAATTTTTGAAAACTTATTTACCCCTTGATCAGGTGAGTTGTAGGTGTGTATTTATTAGCATTATAAGATTGAATCGGAGGTCCAAATCGGAGGCTAAACATTTTAATAGATTCCTTCAATTGATCCGTACTTACTCACTCTACCAATTTTCATGGAATTTTTGACACATATGGTTCAAATGATTTGGTGCTAAACATTTATTATGTTTTTTTAAATGATGTTTTCCCACATACTTCAGTTCATCGAGATTCATTAAAATTTTTAAGAAAATTTAAAATTCTGTTCATTTTATATGGAAATCTAGCAAATTTATTTTTATTTTCAATTTCAGGATCTTGTTGTTCATGCTCTGGGAAATTTGATGAATTTTTTGAACACAAATTTAAAACATTTATGGATACGTCAACGCAATGGTCTCGAATTAATACTTTTAAATGACATTAAACTATTCTATTTACAATCTCATGTCATTATAACCGAAGATGCACTTAATTCATTGGGAATTTTTAGTAAATTGAATTATTCAATAAATTCAAAGTATATAAATGATCAAGACTCAACGCGTGAAGAATTATCAATTTATAAATTATTACGTCAAAATTGTTCATCAAATATTGGCAAAGAAATGTTGAATTATCTTTTACGTCAACCAACAAGAAATATTCGTGAACTCGATCAAAGTTACAATACAATTGATTTCCTCTTAAGTCTGGATTCAATTAAATTAAGAAAATTACGTGGTTATTTACGGAAATTATCAAATTTGGCAGCAAATTTTAAGACAATTTCATTGAAACCAAATTTATCAGCATCAAGTTGGATTGCATTTAAGAAAACCTTATTAAATCTGACACATTTAATAACATATTGTGGTGAAATTATTATCAATGATAATGTAGAAAATTTTACAAATACTTATATTCATGTAATTGGTAAGAAGTTTTAATGTATTTTTAAAGCTGGTATAGGATAAAAAAAAATCTAGGTTTAAATTGAGTCAAATAATTTTATACAAAATTTGTTTTTGCATTTTACTGGCAGACGGTCATTTAATGAAAATATAGATAGTGCGTTTTTTTTAAATGGAAAACGGTCTAATTGGGAAAAAACTTATAACAATGAGTGCTATCTTATCTCTAGCGTAGTGTTTGATACTTATTTAAAAATAACACTAATGGTGCGAATATCATGTTAAGTTATGTACGTTCACCATTATTTCATTAAAATTTAAAAATTGAAAAAATTAAATTAATTTTAAGGTGAAAATTCAAAAGAAAAATCTAAAAATATTCGAACTGGTTTAATTACAATTGATGTAATTGTTGATTTGGAAGAAACTGAAAGACAACATCAATTTGTTTGTAAAAATAATTTTGATAAAGATTTGGATCGAAAGCGTTATAAAATGACAATTATTCAAGATACAATTAAAGAGGCATTTATTGAGGAATCAATGAATATACCGGAATGGGTTCGAGAAATTGATGGCTATTATATACCAGAAGTTGGTTATGTTTTGCATATGAAATTTGATGATTTAGAAGATAATGAAAATCCACCACCAATTGAACAAATTGAAAATGATTCATTAAAATTTCTTGTCAGTTCCGGGGATTCATATTTTTTCAAGACAAGCCTATGTGATAAATTGAATGAAACTTATGGTGGAATGTATTATGATATTTGCGAGCACGAGCAACGCATATGCTACAGGCTAATTGAATTTTTACGTGAAATTTTACCAGAGTTATTAGAAAACTTATACAATGCAGCGAAATTAGATTATCAAATTGCTATGGCATTATTGGCAAAACAATATTCATTAGTTCGTCCAGAAATTCATTTTGATAAATATATCGAAATTGAAGAAGGTATATGTTAACAACTTTTTTTTACTACAATATTTGGGTTTCCAATCGAAAAAAATCAATATTAAAAATATAATAAATAAATTTTTTTTAGGCTGGCACTTACTTTCTGCCATAGCAAATGGTTCAACGGCTAATTTCATACGTAATAGTACAAAAATTTCAGAAAATGATGAAAATCTTATAACAATTTTTATTGCACCAAATTCATCTGGTAAAAGTATTTATATGAAACAAATTGGATTAATATTTTATTTAGCTCATATTGGTTGTTTTGTGCCTGCTAAATCAGCTAAATTATTTTTACTTGACTCAATTTATACATGTATGTATGTACCGGATTCAATAAATTTGGGTTATTCATCATTTTATTCAGACTTGCAACAAATTTTAAGAATAATAATTAATTCAGAAGAACGATCATTGGCTATAATTGATGAATTTGGTAGTGGAACAAATCCCGAAGAAGGTGAAGCATTATTGGCTTCGAGTGTTGAAGCTTTAATACAAAAAGGACCTAAATTATGCCCTATAACATTGATATCTACACATTTTCTTGAAATTTCAAAATTTATTAATGAAAATTGTGATGATGATGATGATGATGATAATGATAACAACGGCAACGATGATAATGGTAATAATAACAAGAATAATGACGGCGAACGTAAAAGAATTTTATCTTATAAAACTTTTGAAAATCAAATAATATCGAATGGTAAAAATTCTATGCTTATGTCAACATATAAGTTATTAGATGGCAAATGTAATGAAACAAATTATGCAATGCGAATTAATGGTATAAAACAAATTTTGGATAAAATATTTACTATTGAAGAGGAGGAGGGCGATTGTTGCAATGATAATGAAGACTCAGTTAATGAATTAAATTATGAAAGATTGTAAGTGTAGTGTAAGAGAGAGAAAGTGCTTACTTTATTATAATTATAATTTATTAAGTAAAGGGAAGACAGTTAATATCAATGAAAATCCTCGCAGAGTATTTAATGAAAATTCAAATGAATATATATAATTCTTTTTCAAGCTGCAGGATCCCATTATAATCCTCTAGCACCAGTTTCATTTCTGGATAATAATATTATTCATTTTTACAATATAAATAAACAAGAATTTATAATCTTTGACAACCATTTTTAAATAAGAGATTCGTCCTTGAATTAGGACATTGATTTTTCAAGTTCTGATTTAGAGTGTTAAGTGCCTAAATTAGTGACTTCTTTTCTACATTATGTATTTATTATGTATGTACTTGCTTGCACAGAAACATTTATAAACATATATAAGTATAGTATGTTATTTTCTTTTTAGGACTAAAAAATCAAGATCTTTAACACAATCGAGAGTTAAAAATACATATGGCGTAATAAAAGAATATCTGAAAAATAATGACGATTTCGATGAAATTTATGAAAAAATTTTACAAATTTTTTTAAAAGAATAATAAAATTGAATTTAATGTGTTTTTTGATATAAACATAAGAAAAATATTAAAATTGAATTGAATTAATCTTTTTTTTTTTAGAATATTTAAGAATTTTATTTTATATTATATGGACAATATGAAAAAACTTTATATGTATAAATAAAAAATTAAAATTTTCTTTAAATAATTATTTTAAATTATTTTTTTCCTTGAATAAAATGCATTTCACTGAATTCAACGAACGCAATAGATACAATGCAATTTTTTATTTACGCGAAATGTTTTTATTTATATAGAGTAGTTGTTAAAAAATTTCTCTTTAGGTCCAAATGAGTTAATTGTTTTTTTTTTTTCAAATTTCTTTTTCTAAAAGTGTGTTTACGCAAACTTTTTTTTTGCGAAATGTGTTTGCGCGAACTGACTAATTACAAAATCTAATTATAATATTATTTTGATTCGATTTTATTTCTTTATTTTGGAGGCTTTGATCGCATAAAAAACATAAAAACATTCTGCAAATGCTAATAATTTTTTTTTGAGTAGATATTTTATGTATATTATATAAAGGACTTGTTATAAAATTTAATAATTTTTGAAAACATTATATCTTGAAGAAACCAATTTAGTGGTAAATACAAGGGAAAATATTTTTAGGTTTTAATAACTCCTGCCTTAGCCATAGATTAAATTCATTAATTTATTATTAAAATTGAAGAAAATTGTTATTTTTTAATTCCGTTAAACAATTAAATAAAAAATTAGTGATACTCGATTCGGTGTTCAAAAAAAATTAACTATAAAAAGATTTCGAATAAAAAAAAAACTAATTGAAACCTTGTTAGATCAGAAATATTTAAAATAAATTACTAAAGCAAAAATAAAAAAAAAACCCAATAACAAAAATTTTAAGTTATTTAGATTTCATTAAAAAAAACCAAATTTGAGAAAAAGTAAGATCGTTTGTTGTTTGTAATTTCTCTAGAGAGTAATTAAATTTTCAGAGGTTGTTTTTTCTGCACTTTCATTCCATGAATCCTTATTCGAATGCATATTCTATTCTAACCTACCAAAAAAAATGTTTTTTTTTTCTTTTTAGGATTATGTTATTAATATGATTTTTTTTTTGTTTTAATATCAGCAAATACGAAAAAAAAATTGTTTTTTTAATATGTACATAATTCTCCAGCGAATAAACCTTTTCCGTTTCTGTTATTATTAGGTAATTTTTAAATGAGTTCTGATGTTTCCCTAATTCAAATAGAAGTCAAAAATGAAGACTAAACAAATATAGCAACCAGAAAAAGAGCAATACATTCTACTTTTGAAAGTGTTTTTCATTATAAATAAATTCCAATAAAACTTTCAAAAACTTAAATATAATTTTGTGAAATATAACAATTCTTTTATTGTTCTATAGGGAAATCTTTCGTAATAATAGCACAATAAAAGCTCTATCTATGCAGATTTTTGTATAAACGGCACTTATACATATCGATCACTATATATTAATAACACAAATTTTACAGCAAAGCGAAAAAACTGTTAGGATGTTTGAGGCTTCGGTAAAAAAGTTTACATTGATTGCCATTTATGTTCTTTTTTTTTTAGAAATAGAAATAATTAAATTTTGTAGAAAACCAATAACAAATGTGATAAGTTCCAATAACAAATTTAATATTCTGAAGCATTTTGAAACTTTGAAATTTTTTCAAGAAAGTGAAAATTAAGTAAAAATATTAACTTCTTATTAAAATTTCCTTGGCAACGACTAATAAAAGAGCAATGATAAGAACTGGGTGCAGATAAATGTTTTCATAAGGGTAAATTGTATATGATATTTCTAGGGTGGTTAGTGCTTTAAAAATTTAGTTGTTCTTAATGAGGAAACCCTTAATTAAAAATACATATAAATTCAAAAGAAAAGGAAGGTATTATTATTATTATTCTAAAGAGTAAAAACAACAAAAAAAAAGCAATTCAAGTGAAACAAATTGCGAAATTAACACAAATTCCAGTCCGAAGTGGGACAAAGGCAATACCCACTACACAATGACGGATGATTTGATGAGAGAACTAACATAAAGCAATGTGGAATTAATCATGTTATTGCTATAGATTTGACTTTAATAATTTTAGCTTTCGAAAAATATGTACTATAAATAAAACTTTAATTATTGGTCATAGAATAACATATTCATATACACACACAAAGTAACAAAACCAAAATATTGATTCATGAAATAACTAAAACATCTTTCAATAATATTTGTTTTATTGGCCAAAGAACAAATTATTTGCTGTTGACATTATAATTTATATATTTTTTTCTTAGTTCTTATTGAATAATTTCAAGAACTCTGTAATATAATTTTAAACATACTAGCTAGTAAATAACAAAAAATAACAAAAGTACTAAAAAGATATTATTATTCAGGGAATTTTATCTACATGAAAAAACTTAAAAAAGGAATAGAATTATATGGGTTATTTATGAAACATAATGTTTTAGAGTTAGGAAATAATTTTTGTTTTAGAATTAAGGATAAATCAACAAATATTTTTGAAATTAGAAAAAGAAAAATTATTATAATATATAAGAATTTTGTATTCGAATGTTGTTCCCCAAAATGGAATTGTGGTTACGGAATAATAAAATACATTTTTTTTGGTCCATTGTAGCTTAATCAATAAAAAAATTTTTTTTTTCAATTAATTATTATAAAATATAACAATATACACTTTTTTCAACTTATAAAGATTAAGGATAAGTACCTAAATTTTTGTCCCTTAGTATCAAAGTACAAACACTCATTTACGACTGGCATTCACATTTTTTTTGTTCATTAAATAATAAAAAAAATTCTTTGTGAGTGTAAAGATAGAAAATAATAACTCACAATTTTGGTATTATTTATAAAATAAAACTATAAAATGTACCTATGAGAAAATGAAAAATCTAATGAATAATTCCTTGGATGTCATAAATATTTCAAAAGTAATGAGTGCCATTAAAATAAAATTTAGCAAGAAAAATATCGTGGCTAATAACGTAAAAAGGCGTAACTGATATTCTTCCGCAATTGAAGTGCAATTTGAGACATTGAGTTCAATTTTCCATGTGCCAAAATCTCGAATTTTAATATCCACGCTATATAAAAAACATATTAAGAAAAAAACTATCATATGTTTAAGATCATTGAACTAATAATTCGTTATATTGGAATTACAAATATATGAAACTCCCATTATTTGTTGAACAAAAACAAGCAAAATACAAATTCTGGGAAATATTTAGACCTTTATATCTCAAAACACAACAAAATGACAGATACACTTTTTTTTGGAATAACCGACGATAAATAATGCATTTTAAATTGTTACACAAGAAAATAAAAATGAAATAGGAAATTCAATACTCTTAACTTCCGATTGTTGTAATAGAAACTGATGTTAAATTAATGGTGTGGAAAAATATAATTGTTATTTAGAAAAATAATAAAATATTTTTTCACTTCGGCGGGAATAAATCTTTTGAAAGTTTGCAAAAGGAAATAAAAATAAATAACGATTAAATTATTTTTTATTCCTTAAGATTCATTTTAATTTATTTCTGCTAATAACTTGAGTTTCACTTATAAACAAAATAATCGGATGAACATTTACAATATTGCTCATTTTATACAAATTTTAGACCATTTTCCGACAATCTACAGCTCTGAACCCGATAACAATGCAATATTCTACCACTTTAATCATGATGTGAAAAGTTTCTTGTCTGTTTGTCTGCCTGCGAGATTTTGCAATCAAATTTTCAACACCAAAAGTTTGTTGGATTTCATTTAAATTTAGTACATAAAAAGAGGAAATAATTAAACACCCAGCGAACCCCTATGGGGGAGGACTTCAAAAATTCGTCCGATTTTACTCAAATTTGATACATAAAAAGAGCACATGATTCAACACACAAATTTCATAACAAAAAATATATTGGCCTCCTACCCAGCGACCTCCTATGGGGGATGGCTTCAAAACCTCGCCCGATTTCATACAAATTAGGTATACAAAAAGAGGAAATGATTAAACACACAAATTTCGTAATTTTGTATTATTATTTTTTTTTAAATAAATTATTGCAGCAGATGGATCTTAAGTATCTAAACCAGTGGTCGCAATTACGTGGCACGCGTGCCAAGATTGGCACGCTTCGAAATTTTCCTGGCAGGGGTCGATTTGAGAATAATGGTCGAAAATCAATTAAGAGAAAATGATATAACATTTAACATGGACGATGAAGTTCTAAAGTTGTGGCAAAGTCTTTACTTTTGCGAACTCTTATTTTCTCAAATGAATGTAATTTTAACCAAAACAAGAAACAGAATGGCTAGTGACAATTCCGAGGCTTGTGTTGCTTTAAAAGTAAAGCGTTGCAATTTATACAAAAAAGATATCATACTGGACAACAGTAGAAAAAATATTGTGTTCCTTACTAATAAGTAAAATTTTATATATTGTTTAGTTTTTGATATATTTTATTTTTCGTTGTTTAATTCTTATTATGTTTTGTTTAATTTAATTTCTGATATTGAAGAATATATCTGACATTTTTGTATTCTTTTAATTAAACATAAATAAAAACAAAGTTTAAATGAAATAAATAAAAATTAATATATAAAAACGAATAAGTATATATTAATTTCTTACATCTCGATACTATTTTATTTTATGGAATAGATTCGGCACGCCGAAATAATGGTTTGAAGAAAATCATCTTTTTTGGTACGATACCTAAAATCTAATTACGACCACTGATCTAAACTCTGTAAGTTGCATATAAATAGAGGAATAAAATTCTAATTATAATATTGAATAAATTAAATTGAATTGATTTTTTCAAAAATAATAAAGATTATATTTATTTTAGATTATTTTAAAAAGAAACCAAGCTGTAGTGTTTATTCTGAAAAGCATCTTTTTCATCCGTTAAATATAAAATAAAAGTTTATATATAAAATAATTTTATTATAATCAAAATAAATTTACATTTATTGTATATTACATTATTTGCATTTATTTTCGAAGTAGATAAAGTTATGTACGTACGTATTCTTCAAAAGAATTGGTTCAAAATTAATAAATTATTGCGTATCAAAAATAAAATAATAGAAATTTTACAAGAAGTTGTTATTCGCGAAGCTGAAGAATTTACAAAAAAAAAATAAAACTTATACTTAATTAATACTAGAATTAATTCATTTATGTTGCGAAATTAAAACATTTATTCATAATAAATGACTATTTTATTTTTATTAAAAATTTAATTTATATTTAGAAATTTCTTTTTCTAAATATTTTTTTTCTAATTTATAAAATGATTCATCTTTTAATTCAAAAATTTTTATTTTACCAAATAATTCATCACAATAATTATTTATTCTGAATTTATCTTCGGGTGAAATTATTTCATTACTTATAGTTTGCAAAAAATAATCGACATTGCAACATAAATCGAATAATTCATTTTTAGCGACAGTAGATTTAAGTCTTAATTCATCATTTTTTTTAAATTCTTCGGCTTCTTCAATTAAACCATCAACAACAGCATCACTCAATTTACATTTATTTTTTGATATTGTTATTTGTACTTGATTACCAACTGTATTTTCGACAGCTTTTACTGTTAAAACACCATTAGCATCAATTTCAAGTGTAATTTCAACTTTTGCTGCCCCCGAAGGCAACGGCAGAATGAATAAACGAAATTCAGCTAATAAATGATTATCTGTTGCTATTGGACGTTCGCCTTCATATATTTCAAAGTCTAATTGACTTTGGAATTTTTCACAAGTTTGAAGTCGAACTGTTTTTGCAACAGGTATTCTTGTATTACGTTTAATAATAAAACTCATTATTCCGCCTTGTAATTTCAAACCTAGGGATAAGGGAGTTACATCCGATAATAACATATCCTTGAATTTGAAACATCCATCAAGCATTGCCCCCTGGATAGCAGCTCCGTGTGCCACAGATTCATCCGGATTAATTGAAAGAATTACATTTTTACCAAAATATTCTCTTATTAAATTTTGTATTTGAATAATCTTCGTAGAACCACCAACTAAAACAATTTCATCGATATTTTCTTTTGCTAAATTGGCACTTTCGAGGACATTTTTTAAAATTTTTAATAATCTATCATAAATGTCTTTGTTCAAATTATCGAATGTTGCACGATCTATTTTTGAATTGAAATCGATTCCATTAAATAAAAACTCAATATCAATAAATGCTTCAACACAAGAAGATAAATAGCGTTTTGCTTCCTCACATTTACTTCGTAGTCGACTTACACATTGCTTATTATTGCTAACATCTATTTTATATTTATCTTTAATTTCTTCAATAAAATATTCAACCATTCGATTGTCGAAATCAATGCCTCCCAAATGAGTGTCACCACCGACTGCTATTACCACAAAATTATAACCTACAATGTTAACTATTGAAACATCGAATGTTCCTCCGCCTAAATCAAAAATCAAAATATTTGCATTAGCACCAACTTTTATTTCTGATCCATAAGCGATTGCTGCTGCAGTTGGTTCATTAATTATTCGTTTTACATTTAATCCTGCAATTTTACCAGAATTAAGTGTAGCTTGCCGTTGAGAATTATTAAAATAAGCCGGTACTGTTATTACAACATTTTTAACTTCTGTTCCCAAATATTTTTCGGCTATATCTTTCATTTTCATAAGGATCATAGCTGAAATTTGTTCAGGTAAAAATTCTTTTAATTTACCTCTCTCAGTGATTTGAATTTTTGGATCTCCATTACTTTCGACAATTTCAAATGGCCAATGAATTTTATCAGCTTGAAGACTTTCTTCAGCGTATTTTAGTCCAATTATTCTCTTAATATCGAACACAGTATTGAATGTATTTGAATCAGCAAGTGATTTAGCAGTTTCACCTACTATACGTTCAGAATCCTTAAAAGATACATATGAGGGTGTTGTGCGATTTCCTTGATCATTAGCAATGATTTCAACTTTTCCATTTCTATATATGGCGGCACATGAATACGTTGTACCCAAATCAATTCCTATAGTTGGAGTTTCTGGCATTGTATTTTTTTTTTAATAACTTTAAATTTTTTTTCAGAACTTTTTCTAAATTATTCTAGGAAAGGAAATAAAAGTGACATTTGCTGACAAATATTACTTATTCCTTTGTTAAAACAACACTAGAGAAATATATATAAATAAATGAATTTTAAACATTATTATTTAATATAAGTCCTATTTAAGTTTTCTAAACTTTTGTGTAACATTTTGGTAGCAGTGCGATGAAATCAAGCCATATATATGTACTTGAATTACGATTAACAATTCGTGAAGGCTGCTTTCGACCAACCAATCACGAGTCTAAACAATTTCTTTTATAAAATTTGTATATTTAAAAGTTTAAAAGTTTAATTAGTTTCTGATGAAAATTGGTCTATTAAGTAGTTTAGTTCAAGGATTCGAACTGGGGGTTGAATTGCAGCAAAATTTGCCACTCGAAAGTTATAATTTTTGAAGTGAAACTTCTTTAGAGGTATTGTGATTGAGAGTGAAAAAAATGTAGGTAAGTGTCAAAAATAGATCGATTATTGTCAAAAAATGAAACGATTATTGTCAAAAAATGAAACGATTATTGTCAAAAATGAAACGATTATTGTCAAAAAAAAGGAAAAAAAAAAAGAAAAAAGAAAAATTTATGTGTCAGCTGATGATAAAACCGACATCCGCTAGCAACTTAATGAAGCTTATCAGCGCAATAACCTACTCTATATTGGCTCAGAATTAAAGTCAAAGATACTATTTTTTTTTCGATTGAAAGGAAAATATAATTTATTTTAAATTATTGAATAACAAATATTTCATTTATTAATTATTAGTGCTAATTTTCAAAAAGTTTTTGGAATACAAATATGTATTCTGAATAAAAATGTTCCAATGCTATTTGTAGATAATTTATTTTTTATATTAATGTTTCTTAATGTAATTTGTAGTTTGTTAGTGTAATTTATTTTTGACATTAAATTACACTAATAAAATGCAGGAGGAATATGTTTATTACAATTCCATTTCAGAAGAAGTACTAATAAACATGAAATTTTTCAGGCATATTTGAAAAAGTAATTTTAGGTTAAACTTTTCGGGCAACAAAAAGAAAGCATGATTTAAGCCACGCTGCTGTTTTTTCATAGATTATTGTCGCTAATAATATAGTTGTAACCGAATTTTGTTTACGGCTTAAAATATAGTAAAATCATCTGGCAACCAGTGTTGCCATGCAGCCATAATTCTAGCAATTTTGAAATAATTTGAAAGCCATTATGCCACTAAACTTTTTGAGCTTAAAAAGTATTTAAGAATTTTTAAATGTTTTTATCTTTAAGTAGTCGCTGGTTTTTAATTTTTTTTTTTTCAAATTTTTCTAAGCCGCCGAATTCCCCCAAAAGAAGTTATTTTAAGTCGACTGGCCGCAGCAGTCGAAGGACAAAAATCAACTAGTCGCCGTCGAAAAAATCGATTGGCGTCATGTCTTATGTGCACTTGGCCATTTTAAATATTAATTTAACCTCCCCAGAAAATACTACTTGCTATGAAGTTTCACTTCTTCCGTGTGTCCCGAGACCCACATATTTTTTTTTTGTTTTTTTTTAGCAAAAAATAAAATAAAAGATATTTTTTTTTAACCAAAAGTGGGCGCAGTGGAGGAATTCTGGTTCATATCATAATCTTCTTCTGCAATAAGGAAAACTATTGACAACAATTTTAGAAAATCGTGAAATTATTTTCGTTTCTACAAGTTGTTCAAAATCTGTAATCAAAATTAAAGTGGAGGACGTCCGAAAACAGACAGTTAAATTTTTTTATTTTTAATGGAAAACAATTTAGAAACGATAAAACATTCACTGTATACATGTATACATGTATTATTTCTTATCCAGGAAAATTTATTGAAAATCTGTTTAATGCAATTGAATATCAATATAGCAAAGGTTGTTCTAATATAATTTTCATTTTACACAAAGGTACAATACATTTTTATTTTTCATCGAATAAATTTTGCTTCGAATTTTTTTACTGCTCACGTAAATTAAACATGAATAATAACATTTAGCGATTTGATCTACATTATTTGGTCACATTTGTTACTGATGTGTTTTTATTAAGATTGAATTATGTTAAAGACAAAATAATGTTTGCAGCAAAAATATTTTTATGTTAAGGTTAATCAATTGAACCATATTGTAGTTTTTATTATTGCTGCAACATACTGAAAATATGTCCATTAAGAAATATTTTTTATTTTCTCGAAATTCTGACATTTTTTTTATTTTATTCTGCAAATTTTTGAAGTTATAGTTATAATTCTTTAGCGAAGTATTGTATATTAAAATTTATATGACAATAAAGGGAAAATTATTCAACAGAGCCAATCGAAATATGTATGAGAATAGCGATATAATAGAAGTAAAAAAAAAAAATTGTTAAAAAAATTATACGAAGTACTTTACATTAGTGAAAAGAAAAAAGGATTTTAAAATATTATAATTAAAATTTGATAAAATAAATTTAAAATTGAAATACACATAAACGACCATCGACATCGACCACTCGGTAAATGATGTTCGATGGCAATATTAAATTAAGAATGAAAAAGATGCTGTTCATAGAGACGTGGGGTAATTTAAATACAATGACCTCGACAAATAGATTAAAAAATATTTATTTTATATTAAATATAGAATACGTTCTGTTAAGAGGAATATAAAACCTTTAATTCTTGAAGAATCGTAAAAACAAAAGCGTCTCCGATAAACTAGAAAAGAATAAACAACTTAGAAAAGAATAATTCATCTTAGTACATTTTTCTTTCACAAAGAGACAACATCTTGAGGTCTGGCCATCGAGTATGATATCTAACAAATTAGAATTCAAAATCGAATATTCTGAGCTTTAGAATTTAGTTTAATTGGCGGAAATAGTTTATTGTGAGCAAGCTATAACGCTAAAATAATTTTAAAACGTTATAATAATGTTCGAAAACCTTCAATTCGTATATTTTATAACCGATTATAAAACTATATATACATTATAAAAGATTAAAAATAATATTTTCGATTGAGTGAATAATTCAAAAATACTTTTCAAATATAAAAAAATCAAATTATTTTTTTTTTTTTACTTTAATAAATATTTTGAATATTTCACACTTATTTTACTGATTTTCATTTAATACGTTATTGAACACGCTGAAATATTATAAAAAAGTATAGACGTACAATAAATTTTATATAAGTATAAATAACGACAAAAAAGTTTTTTTTTTTTTTGGAAAATAAGCTATGCAGAGAAAACGTTTACATGGTTTTATTTTTATTGGTGACCTATGTACGTGACTACTTATAATAGTTTGCAGTGCTTTAAATTGAAAATTTAAGAAATATTTTGATTATGCTGTTATTATGTACAACATACATAAATACATATATAAGAATATACATCACATATATGTATATATAGGGATTTTGAAGTATGTTGTACTTACTGTTTATTGTGTGATAGTAAATAGAAATAAAACACGTTCACGGGAATGGGATTATTAATATTAAAACTATATGTTTTCAGCTTTGTATAATGATGAAGCAGATAGATTATTCTTTTCCAATCTTAAATATCTTAAATATTTTTACAAGTATATTTACACGTTACAGGAGGGAATTATTTCTAACTTGGGTTGCAAATCTTTTTCAGATTTAAGAAGCTTAAATTAAAACTGCCCTTTAATTGATCAGTGTGTTAGAAAAATTAGTAATCAGAATATTTTATTTTCTTCTTTTTAAATATTAAACGTGTAAAGTTTATTTATTTTTATATGATTTTTTATTAAAGAAGAAGAAAAAGAAGAATGTTTTGCCATTATAATATAAATTAAGGTGTATTTAATTAAATCAGTTTCATTAATATTTAAAACAATAATAAAATCTAAAATTTAAATCAAAAAAAAATTTTTCAACTTTTTTTTTAACCCAAATTGGAAAATTTGAACACTTCTATTGAAAATTTTTATTCCTTATAATTCAAATCACGTATACGATAGAAAATTAGATATGCGTACTTTCAATAGATGAGGTATGTTTGTTAATCTATTCAGGGTGATCTCTAAGACTGTACTGAATTCATTTTAGAAATTCTTTCAGTTTTATAATTGTAGCATTTCTTTTCGAATCGAAAGATGAATGAAAAGGAATATTATTATTATTATTACATTTTTATTAAAGTTTATTATTATTAAATTTTTAAATATTTTTATAAATTCGGTAACTTTCAAAACTAAATACATAATTATTATATCCATTTATTATTATTAACCTTATATGGTCTTCCATGTAATTCCTATATAGTCTGTTTGTTAATACCTTGTTAATTTTGATAAGTTGAAAAAGTTAGTTCGGAGTAATAAAAACTAAGTACGGCGAAACATAATAAATTAACACAACGAACTCCTTACCGATAGTGTTAATGATATGTGTTAAATGCTTATATTTAAGCATTGTTAAACTTAACACGATACCTATTCAAATTTATCGCGGATAAGGAGGTAATGTATACTATAGGCTTAAGTATTTATTAAATATATAATTCTATAAGAATACTATTTTTGTTTTATTTTACGTCATCAATCCACTTGCATTGCATTCTACTGAGAATTGTAACCACATATATACTTTCTAGAAAGACGGATTCTACGTCAAAAGAAATTGTTTCAATAATTTAATTATTAAAGAAAAAAAAATGTGAATTTCTTTAGTAAGTATTTTTTTTTGATAGAACTTTATGCTTTAAGGTTCATTTGTAGATAAATTTTCTTCTAAACCTTAATTAAAATTATGCACACTTATATCGTCATATGTATATTAAAATTTGTACTTATATACATCAGAAGTTGCTTAACCAACAGATTTTATTAGATTTATTAAATTAATGCTTTTAATTAAATAAAGCAACATGATACACATACTAAAAAAATATGTATATTCATTAAATTACAATCTACTTAATATATTATATACAGAACATCAGAACAGAAATATTTTTATATATTTTTTTAAATATGCTAGAGATTATACAGATAGACTATAGGTATATTATTGCGGTCAGATTACTCAAATATATGTTTGTATATTTGCATAAGGTGAATGAAATTTTCTCAAATTATATAACTATGTACATTAAAAAATAAAAACAAAATTAGTATAATGACCAAATTTCATGTTGAACTCAAAAAATCTTACATGTGTATAAATTACAGAATTTATTATATTAATTAACTATACTAAACATTCCTTTTATTATGCTTATTAAGTTTATAGATAAAAAATGCGTTGACATTAGGCTCATTAACAATTAATTCTTAATTTATGTTCTATGGAATCAGTTATACTTACATAATAAAAAATGGAAAGAAACTTTCATGTTTTATTTAACCAACGAAATGATTCGTTCTTATATTGTTAAATATTGTAAAACGTAAATTATGACCTATTCAATTTTAAAGGTTTATAAATTATGTTGTGATAAAATATAATTTCGAGACCAATTCTGTGAAGATTTATAGTTCTATGTAGAATAAATAAAACATTATCAAAAAAACTCCTTCAAGATTTTAAATTTCCAATGATGAGTTTTTTGAATTATCAAAAGTTTTATATTATCCTATTTATCGCCATTCAACATTCAACATAATTAAAATTCTCTAAATATTAATAACAATTGATGATCTTGCTGGTTACATAAACTAACTTATTTTAACAACATAAATTTCGCTGTATGCTTAATGTATTTTTCAAGAATAGAAGTATGCTTAATAAATTTTTCAAGAAAAAAACTGCTATAAAATAAATGATCTGAATTTATAATGCTAATATGTATTTATTATGCTAATCAAAAACGTACACATAATTTTAACCGAATGTAAGCAAAAAAAACTTTGAACAAAATCGGTTTATTTAAATTTGAAAACAATTATAAAATTTTTAATTCAATATTTATAATTTCACAGTTTAGGAATTAAATGATTATATTTGTTATTAAAATTTGATTGCATGGTAGAATAAAAATCATTTTAATAAAACGTTTTAAGACGAGTATCTATAAAGAGCGGCTGTGAATTTCGAAATAATATGCTCAAAACTGTAATCTGAAAAATAGTTCAAAAGCTTAAATACAAATTTGTGAAATGTTGCGGTGAAGGTTTAAGAAATACTATAAAGTGTAAAAATCAATTTTTTTAAGAAAGTGCATATTGCACTTGTAAGAAAAATGAATTGATTCCATATGAACTTTTTTACAAAAAAAAGACAAATAAACAAAAGTAGTTCATATAGAATCAATAACATAAAAAAAATGCCTAATTAGCAAATTTTTACCTTTATGTGTCATAAACGTATCAACAATTTTTATATGAAATTGTTTTTGGAATTTAATTACCGAAAAAGTATATAAACTTGGTAAATTCTAAATACAGTTTCATATTCGAATTGTTGAATGACAACAAACAAAGGTAAAAAAACCTTCCATGACCGGAGTTGTCTAGTCATGGCTCAGTGATATGCACTGACCAAGATTGGATAACTCCCAATCTTTTTTTTTCTTGTCTTTAGGTGCTGGAGCTCATCATCCAAAACTATGTGAAATTTATTTCACTAGCTTGGGATGATAGCACCAGCCAGGTTGGTATCAGAAGGGAGTAGTTTGACCACTCCTTCTGGTACAAAACCGCAAGCCTGCTTCTAGTGGAGGATTCTTGGATCTATCCAAGAATCCAAAGCTAGAACTAACCGATCGCCACCTGGATCTCCTGCTTCTGTGGAGAGTCTGAGGCCAGCGAAATGTGTTGGTCTAGACTCACCATGGAGGACGGAAATCCAGACCCTGACCAATGTGGTGATGTGCTCGGGTCATCCAATTCGATGCCAGATCTCAAGTCAGCTTACGAGTGTGATTTTAGATTTGACATGGAATCGGATGCACCGACGCACACAAGTAAACGTCTATGGCATTCCTTGGTTCTAACCCTAACGTGCGCGCTCCGGTTAGACCAAGACAAGCGAAAATGACCATAGATCGCTACTTTGATCGGTTGATTTTTTTTTACCATTATAAAAAATTTCATAAACTATTCCTCTTTCTACCGATCTACCTAAATATTTTTCGTCATGAAAAAACTACAACAAAAAAAATTATTAATAACAAAAACACAAATTTTATTTGCAAATTTATTAAGTTTTTTTTTACAATATAATAACATTTTTTTATATACAATTCAAAAACTAAAGCTATATATCTAACTACATATATATTTACATACATTTTTTATAAAAAAATAACAATTTTCAAAAAAGACTAAATCACTTAAGTCACAAAACACAAAAAGACCTAATCACTTAAGTCACAAAACACAAAAAGACTAAATCACTTAAGTCACAAAACACAAAAAGACCTAATCACTTAAGTCATAAAAATAAAAAAATAAAAAGTAAGCCCATATAAAGTTTTTAATGTATTGATTTTTTTTCTTATCGTAGGATTTAGCAGAAAAGAAAATTCCTTAGCTAAGAAAATCTGTACTTACTGAACGTCCTATAAATATATACGACTATAAAAATAATACTATAAAAATTTTAAGAAGAAAATGGTTAATGGAAAAGAAATCTAATTGTAAAATTTAAATTCTCCAAAATTCCAATACGGTTTTCATTTTGCCGTAAAAATTTAAAACTTGAAAATTAAGTTAATCATATTATATAATTATAAATAATATATTATATAATCTTTCAAAAAAAGAAATTTAAATTTTAAAAAACCACGGATTTTTATTTATTTTGAATAAATCCTAAATAATTTTTCAAAAAAAAAAAAAAGAACTACATAAATTTTTTTAAGCAAGTTTAAAATAAATTTTGCTTACTCTAAATTCGAGATTCTAAGGAATTAAATTCAAAAATCTCGTAGGTTATCCCTTGTAGAATTCAACATATTTTTACAAAAAAAAAAAAAAATAACAATTTTTTTTAAACAGAAGAAATGAAATTTTGAAATAAATTTTTTTTTTAATTTGATAAAAAACCAAAATGTTTTCATGACAAAAATAAAAAGATCGATCGGTCGAAACATAGAACTTTATACTAATTATTTTTATAAATTATTTTATTTTCATGATTTTTTTCATATTCAAATTGTTGATTGTCAACAAAAAAGACCTATTCAAATGTTAATCGTCTAAGAGATATTCAAATTGTTCATTGTCAACAAATAAAGACATGTTCCTAATATTGATCGTCTAAGAACGATATTCAAATTATTGATTATCAACAAAAAAGACAAATTGCATATTACAACGTAGAAAACTCCTATCGAAATCAACACAATAAAACAAATTTTTTTTTTATACATATATCTCATGCAGATTATGCAATAAACAAATTAATATTTGTTACAAAAATAATTAATATAAATGTCCAAGTATATATTTATATACATATATGCTATATCCTATTAAGGATCACCAAAAGAACAAAAATTTATATATATATGTTCAAAATTTTGTAAAAAAAGGATCTATTGTAATTAATAGACAAAAATAAATTTTTATGTATCGAAATATACAAAAATTAAAATTTGAATTATCAACAATAAAAGTAATTTTAATAACAAATCAACCATGTAGGACCAAATTGATTAATTATATAGAAATTTTTTTAAATAAAAAAAAAAATAATAAAAAATAAAATGTAGTTTAAGATTTAATAATTTTTTTAAAGTAAATTAATTTTGTATTTTGTTTTTTTAATAAAATTTAAAAAAAAAAAAAATAATGCCTTTGATTAGATAAGGAAGTTTATTTTTCAGGTCTTTGAAAATAATAGAAATGCTAGTGTGAAGATCCGGCTATAGGTGGCAGAAGCCATGAGCCGAAGAATGACGTCGTAGTCATTTAGGTTAAATTTTTTTTTTGAATTGGTTGGGGTTTTCAAAATATCCCTCTCTGTAAGTTATCAGGTGGGAAAGATAGTAAATAGACGGAATTTACTATCACTTCCACCTTCCCACTCTTGATAATTTTTTTTCTCTTTTTTTTTATCAAAGACATCCGAAACTTTGTTATGAACTCTCTGGTGTTCACTGCCACGTACCCACCCATCGACGAGCTTAGACCAGGCCTATGAACCAGGATGTCAGGCAGTGGACTCGGCACCAGAATAAATTCGGCTGGTAGAGCTATTTCATTAGCCTCTACCTTCGCCATATTTTATTATAAAATTTTTATGATAAAACCCTGGAGCATATTTATTTATGCAACTTCAGATTTTTAAACCTTCCCCGGTAATTTTAATTGTAACTTTTGTTATTTTAAAATTCTTAAATATTTTTTTTGTATTAAATAAATTCATAACAAATGGTACCCAAAGTGGTCCTAGAAATTTGTTATCCTCCATTCAAACAATTCCTCCTTAAATTCATAACAAATGGCGCCCAACGTGGTAAAGGCTCTTCGAGTCCTACCCAACCAACGTGGTAAGACTATGAGTCCTACCCTACTAAAGTGGAAAGGGGCTTTAAGAGTCCCTTCCTTTAGAAAATTTGTAAGTTGAAAAACTTACACGACCATATTTTTTTTTATGAATAAAATTAAATTTCATAAAAAAATTAGTATTTAGAGTTTTGTAATTAATTTCACCCTATATATTTTCAAAACCCCAATTTAAGAAAAAAAAAAAAAGCTCTATTAAAATATTTCTTAATAATATTTGGAGAAAATTTTCACCTTACAGTGTGAGTGCAGTCTAAAATGTGGGCACAGTCCACACTGGTACATGCTGGGGTGAAAGTTTTCAGAAAAATATTTTAAAACTTTCTTTCTAATCCTATACTTTCTTTCTTCTTCTAAAAACTTCACATTTCTCTTTTAACTTCTCCTTGCAGTGTGAGTGCAGTTTAAAAAGTGGGCACAGTCCACACTGGTACATGCTGGGGAGAAATTTCAAGAGAATTGTAAAACTCTTTTTCTTCTTCAAAACGAAATTCAACATCGTACAGTGTGAGTGCAGTTTAAAATGTAGGCACAGTCTACACTGGTACATGCTGCGATTTTGAATTTCAAATTGTACTCGCAATAATAACAAAATGCAGTACAAGCTCCATTTCGACTTTTCTCCTTGCAGTGTGAGTGCAGTTTAAAATGTGGGCACAGTCCACACTGGTACATGCTGGGGAGATCAATCGAATTGGAACATTTCTATTTCCTAACTATCCGTCTTTTTCTAACCAAATAGAGCTTACTTCTTTCTAATACTAAAACATTTCTTTCTATATAAACAACATTAAGCATTTCATTTATTTAAAGGACCTATTAAAATAAAATTATAGATAATCAAAAAGTATGTAAAATACATTTTTTTGTTTTTGTAAAATTTATATATGATGTACATATTATAATACGTCCTAGAAAAATATCCTAAAAGAAAAATTATTTTATATAAAAAAAAAAAAAAATAGTTAAATAAATAAAATTTTTTTTTAAAATGTCTGAGAATATTAACAAAATAAAGAGCCTAGTAGAATCTTTAAATAGACAAATTTACATAACAGAACACCTGGCAAACTCACAGCAAACTCCATCAAATTGCAGTAGACGACACTCAGTCCACCCCTCTGAAAATGGGACACTTGGTTCCCAATTTTCAGAAATAAGTCACCGAACGAAGTATTCAAACTCTCCGGAAAGAAGACAAAATTCCGAGTCCCCCAGACCTAGCGCCGCAAGAAATCTACGCCCAAGATCAAACAGACCAAGAAATACTGAAGAACAGTATTATCAAGTACAATATGATAGGGAATTAGATCTCAAAAAACGGTTCGGTTTATTTTTTAACGGGGACGAGGTTGAAAACTTTGTACAAGATGTGGACAATCAAAGAATTGACCACAATATCTCAGATCGAGTCTTAATTAATAATTTCCATCAGTTACTAGACCCCACCGTAAAAAAGTGGTATTTTCTTTATTTTAGAACACACAATAAACAAAATACTACCTGGAGAACTTTTAGTTCAGCCCTCATAGATGAGTACGCTGATGCTCCAGATGAAGATTTAAAAATAACAGAACTGATTACGAGGAAACAAAAATTAGGGGAAACATGGAGAGAATTCATTTTAACCATGACATCTCTCAACCAAAAGTTAGAATTTCCACTGAGTGAACAAAGGTTAACAAACCGGATAAGATTGAATGTAAGACGCGAATATCGGGAACCCTTACAGGCTATTGAAATACCTAATCTTAATACCCTTAGAACTAAACTAAGGATGATAGACTCATGCCAACAATCACAACCGGTTTATAGGACTTATCAGGATGAACCCAGTTATATTAAACCTTCTAAAGATCGAAACCGGTGTCGCATACAAGAAATACAATTTGAGGATGATTACTGTTACAGAAAAAAATATTCTGAAAACTATTACGAAAGGGAAGTTTTACAAAATACGAATAAACTGCCCTATTTTAATACCAACAACTTTAAAAGAAGGTATGAGGAACCTGCTAGACCTAAAATAAATCAAATTCCAAGACCATCAACTCCAGATATGAATCTACGTTGTTGGAACTGTCAAATGCCAGGCCATGCGTTCATGGACTGCATAGCAAATTTTAGGACGGTATTCTGCTATAAATGCGGAATGCCAAATGAAGTTTCTCCTACTTGCAAAAATTGCAATAAAACTGAGCAGTTACAACATGTAGCGATGCCTCCTACAAATAGTGATCTAGGCCAAAATATTATTTTCTCAGACCCAATTGATAACAAGTTATCAAACAAAGACAACAAAAATTTTAAGAATAACGAAAATTCTCAAAATGAAGTAAATAAAATTTTAGAAAAACGAAAAATTCAAGAAATGGAGTATAAGCCAAAGAAACACTGGCCTCCATATCATATTAAAAGACAGCGTGGTGATCGAAAACGCGCTGAAATAATAACCTATAAAAATATTAGCGAAGTAAGACTTAACATAAATAAAATTCCTAGATCAAAAAAGAGAAAAAGGAATTCTATTCGCAAAACAAATTTTTATAAAAATGTCAAAATAGACAAATCAAACATTTTATCATCGGTAATAAAATTACCAAACGATAACAGACCCTACGTAAGAATCCAGGTAGGAAGAGTAACCCTTGAGGGATTACTAGACTCGGGAGCCTCAATTTCTTGTCTGGGAAAAGATAAGAAATGGCTTACCGAAAATACAAATTTTAAGTTACACAAAATTACAGAAACGGTAACAACCGCATCTGGCAATAAAACCGAAATCATAGGATACATTTTGGTACCTATATCCTTCAATAATTTAACAAAAATTTTAAAAATCCATTTAGTCCCTAAATTATCACAAGAACTCTATCTTGGTGTTAATTTTTGGACTCAATTTAACCTAGCCCCTCAAATTTTTAACTCAATAAGCGAAATAGCTGAAACAGATCCTAACACTCATGAGTTAGATAGGAGTGAAAAGTTGGAGCTAGAATCCATTAAGAAAATGTTCCCCTCTTACGCCGTAGAAGGACTAGGATGTACATCCTTGGAAGAACACGTAATAGACACAGGGGAAAATGATCCTATAAAACAAAAACATTATCCGATCTCCCCTGCCATTCAAAGTTTAATGTACGCCGAGGTCGATAGAATGTTAGAAATGGGTGTAATAGAAGAGAGTAATAGCGCTTGGACATCTCCTGTAGTATTAGTCAGAAAACCAGGAAAAAACCGACTTTGTTTAGACTCACGTAAAGTTAACGAGTTGACAAAGAAAGACGCGTATCCTTTACCGAATATTCAAGGACTGCTTGCGAGAATAGATAAGACAAAATATATAAGCAGTATAGATTTAAAAGACGCGTTTTGGCAAATTCCTTTAGAAAAACTGTCACGAGAAAAAACCACTTTCGCAATCCCCGGTAGACCCCTTTACCAGTATACAAGAATGCCTTTCGGTCTCTGCAACGCCGCCCAGCGCATGTGTAGACTTATGGACAAGGTAATCCCCCAACATCTGA